>JAESVK010069129.1:0-10087 GCA_017140935.1 Hamamelis virginiana
CTAAAGTCCTTCTTTTAAAAATTAATTTATTTTACGGACAAAATTACCTTTTGTTCCCAACTCATTCTTAACGCCCTCCTTTTTTTTTTCGGCAAACTAGACCCAAACCCCAACTAGCACACTTCTCGCCGGCGAACAGTAGCAGTGTATCTTCGCCGGTGACTCGTGTTCGTTCTTCCCCCTCCGATGATCTTTCTCACTCATTCAAACGTCAGCTAGCCGGTAACTCAGTCCACTACTGTGATTTCTCTATTAGAGAATAGCCGAACTGAGGATTTTTGTCGACCAACTCGTTTCTCTGCCGATAATTTCCACTCAAACCTACAATCTCCACAAAAAAAATTATCAATATAAAGAAATTAAAGCATTTATGGTTTGATTGCAGAAGTCAAAGTGGCTGAATCAGCCTATGAAGGTTTTCACCGAAGTTTTCGCCGATGAATGGCAAGATTATCTCTCCAGTTCTGGGCGAGAGTTGTAGAGCTCATGAAACTACCATTCGCCGTGCATACCTGATTTCTGGAACCTGTGAGGATCTTTACCTAGTTTTGCGACCTTCGACGCTATCACCACTTCAACAGGAAACCGAGCAAGGCTTCTTTCGGCTGCTGAGGATTGCTTTGTAACTGACTCCACTCACTACCTTTTAGCGTGAACAGATAAAGAAAGGCCATCTACAGCAAGCATCTTCGTGAACTCAGCTCGGTAGATGTTTCTGTTGAGCTCCGGCGAAGTTTGGATTTGGAGAAGAATATGATGATGACCAATGAGTTTTTCGGTGAGTTCTCCTCCTTTTTTTTTTTCCTTTTTTTTTTGGATTAATTTCTGGTTTGATTGTTTGAAAAATGTAGGAAAAATAAATAGATAATTTTTTGTTTGGTTGATGAGAAAATGGAAGAAAAAGAAAGAGACTGTTTTTTTTTTTTTTTGTATTTTTTATTAAATTTTTTTAGATGTAGTGAATTGCGATTCCTGCGTAGAAACTCGGGATTTTGGCATAGGAATTCGGGGTTTCGGCGTAGTGAACTCAGGGGTCCGGCGTAATGACCTTGAGTGTCCGAGATAGTGAACTCCATGTTGGGGTTGAAGGTTGTTTGGGAAAGGAATGACATTTTTGTCCAATTCATACCAAAAGAACTTTTGGCATAAAAGATCTTTTGAGAGGATTTTTGGCATGAAAATCTTATAAATGAGGATTTTTGGCCAAATTCCCCAATTTAAAAACCAAGTCCAATTAATTTGAATTGTGATAAGTTCCAACAGTATGGATTGAACTTGGTAAAACTGAGTTTTACTACGGTAAGGAGGATTTAATCTTATAGAAGTTAGCTAAAGTAATTAAAACTTATTGATAAATTGAGAATCCTATTAAAATAGGAAGCAAACTAATGAAGTGAAATTTGATCCCAAGATTTTAGGACTCATTAGAAGGTGCTCAACAAATGTGCAAAGGAAAGACTAGTGCAGCGGGATAGTTAAAAGCACACCAAACCAAGATAAATTCCTTCGAACGTGTTGATTGTCCAAAACAATACCACACACTAATGGCATGTTTGTTTGGAGGGAAAAGTGGGAGGAGGGAAAGGGGAGGAGGGAAAAGTGGAGGGAAGAGAGTTTTGGGACATGTTTGGTATGGAGGGAAGAGAAAAGTGGAGGGAAAATGGGGGAAAATGGAGGTATTCAATCCGCCCAATTTTGGGTGGAAAAGTGGAAGGAAAACTGGAGATCAACTTATGTGGGCTTTGAAAAGACTATTTTAACATCTGTTTTTTGGTTTAAACCCCTCAGCCTTTCCAAGGAAGGAGCTGAGAAAGAGAATTTCATAAATATTAGAATTTTTTTTTCTGACAAAAAGTAATTTAAAAAAAATTCTCATCGGAGACCCACTTATAAAATTATCATTTCTCAATTATGAACATATAACTGAATCTTTTTAATGGTTATTAGAATTTAGTAGTATAATGTCATTTTGGTTAAATATATGTGGGGGTATAATTGTACTAGCAACAACACTAGGAGCCCTAATATAGCTGAAATAATGAAAACTAACAAAAAAATAAAAATTACCAAAAATGGAAATATGCAATATTGAACCAAATCCTACTAATATAGATCCTAAGGATCACCACAGACCTGACGGCTAGTCAAACGAACTTCTGTAGGGAAAGTAATTGACGAGTGAAATCATTTCAAAAATAATGAAATTGCTTAATTGAGGGCCTAAAAGAAGGAATGTGGGCAAAAAAAAAAAAGGGGGCAAAAAACAACATACGTTACAACCAAAAGCAACGAGTTTCGATTGTCTCGCCGTTTCCATCTGACCTACCAATTTTCATGCAATTCCGTCGCCGAGGACTTTCAATCCTACTAGTTCATTTTTTAGTTTTATCCTAAAATCGTCCCTGCTGCCCACTTTGGCTTGGGCCCCTTTTGCCGATCTAGCTACTCCATGAAATATTGGGCTACAAGCCCAATGCGATCTACATTAAAGACCCACTATCTCAATGATCTGCCTTGAAGTTATAAATGTGGGATATGAATGCATAGCTAAAGAAATATGGGAGAGAAGCTTCAGCAGCAAGGGAGATCTCCAATTGTGCAAAAGTGTGGGAATAGTTATTTTGATTTGTGAATCTATAAATATGAATTAGGTTTATTTTAAAAAGCCCTCTTCAACTTCATCAACAAATCAACCTTTTACTTTCTTTTCAATTCCAGTAGGTTGTAGTCATTTCTTTTTAATGCAAGTAAGTTCTTTTATTTCATCTATCGTCTTTGCCGCATGTTTAACTCCTTCCGAGAAAATAGATATTTTAGACTTTTATGATTGGTGTACAGGTTGAACTCTTCGCCGTACAAATAATGCCTCCACAACTTGAGTGCAAAGACTACTGCAACCATCTTTAGATCATGCGTCAGATAGTTAAATTCATGAGATCGTAATTGTCGTAAGCCATAAGCGTTAACTCTTTGTTCCTGCATTAGCACGCATCCAAGACATTGATATGAAGCGTCACTATATACAGCAAATTCGACACCGTCCTTATGAAGCATCAGGACAGGAGCGATGGTCAATTTCTCTTTCAGCATTCAGAACGCCTGTTCTACCTTAAAGTTATAAATGTGAGATATGAATGCATAGCTAAAGAAACGTAGGAGAGAAGCTTCAGCAGCAAGGGAGATCTCCAATTATGCAAAAGTGTGGGAATAGTTATTTTGATTTGTGAATCTATAAATATGTATTAGGTTTATTTTAAAAAGCCCTCTTCAACTTCATCAACAAATCATCCTTTTACTTTCTTTTCAATTCCAGTTGGTTGTAATCATTTCTTTTTAATGCAAGGAAGTTCTTTTATTTCAATTGCATTGTTTTACTTTAATTTCAACCGTGCTTTCTCTCAATCTCATTTATTGTTTATTGAAGAAAGATTTTTTTAATTGTGAAAAGGCAAGAAAAGAATCCTAAAAATGGAAGAACCCTAACATTTTCACAGTCGCCCAACCAATTAAGCTCTTGTAGTGGCTTGTTAATAAATCAAAATTCAGTATCTTCACTGATTTTTGGTTTTCCATCGATTAATCGGAGCTTGGGCTCAAAGGATTGGCTTCATATTAAACCTACTAGGTTCTGGCACAACAGCACACTTGTGAAAGCTAATTTATTGTGCAAATACATTCACTATATATTATACACTTAATGAAGAAGGATAATGCTATATTTTTCCAAAAATTTTCTCACCTCTTCTACTTACATTTCTCACATATCACATATAATGAAATCGAGATTCTCACATGAGAGATGAAAAAATTGATAAGAAGATGAACATTTTCTAAAAATAAATATTTTGATGAAAAAAAAAATAAAAATATCATATATAGAATTTCATATACTCACATAAATTCTCATTTTTCTTTACTGATCGAGTAAACAAAAGTTTCAAAAGTGTTTTAGTTTTATTTCTTCCAAATAGGAAAATGCTAGAATTACCAAATCCACTCTCCTCTAATATTGTGTGTACGAATATTTAAAAAAGATGGTACGAATATTTATGGTACGAATATATATTTTTTTTAAAAAAGGATCTCTTGATACCAAAACCTGTCGCCAACCTCCTGCTGATGCCAAAACAGTTTCCATAATTCATAAAAAACTAATAAATTAGCCAAGGATTCTTGTGATCAAACTCAATCCCAAATCACATTGGATTCAAACAAAACCGGGCCAATCCCACACCCAAAAAATCAAATCACTCGTCAGCTCTACCTTTTGGGTGCTGCCTACAATTCAGCTACAGTGTATCCATCAACCAGGTGTCATAAGGAATCGCATTAACTAAAACTCTCTTCCTTCTCGCTCGCTCTACTGGGTCTACTTTGAATAGGCATCTGGGAAAAATCTGTACCGTCCAGAAGGACGTATCACAGCAGGGCGTCACTATCAGCAGGTAGCATCTTAGGTCCAATCTCATCATCTCTCTACTAGTACGATATATATATATATATATATTTGTATATTTATTTAAAGGATTTGTGTAACTGGTCATCATCCATGTGCAATAACGACGGCGTTGTTTAAAGTTAATTTAAATTTTTTTTTTGGGTTTACAGAAAGTCAACGTTAACGTCTCTCATTATCAAGTAATCACGTCAAAGAAAAAGTGAAAATAAAACTATAAAAGTATTAAAAGTTAAAACTACTTCTCAAAATCATTGAAAACAACCCCATTTCACTTTACACATTTTAACTTCTGGGGAGAATTGCTTCGTTTTGAAGCTGTTTTCTCTGCACACTTCTCAAAATTGCAGTATTGCAATATTGCAAATTGTAATTGATACCTCAAAGGTTTTCAGATTCTTAACACGTTATGCTTTCTTAACATAGAACCCCAAATCATATCATACAGCTAACAGATCCCTTGTACAGATCTCTCTCTCTCTCTCTCTCACTACAAGCGATCTCTTGAAATAAAATTATTCTATCTGCAAAATATATTTTTATATTTGACCTCATTGATCCTATCAACTGCTACGCGTAGTTAAAAACTGTTGTTCTGAATGATATGAAATTCAATATTATACTGGGTTAACATGATCGGATGTGAAAATAATTTTTGCAGAAAAAGAGATATAAAATGATTTTATTTCTTTATATATATATATATGATTCATTAAGGTCCGAACCTTAAGCTTAATTTAAGGTCCACTTTTCACTGTAATTGGTATTTTGAAAAACCGACCATTGGATTAGATAATCTTCTAATGTATGTCATGTTTGCCAAAAATCACAGTGATCCAACAGTCGGTTTTCAAGATATAGATTATTAAACAGTTGTTACAACATTCATTGGTAAATACTGTTAGAGTGTTTTACATATTGTATTTTGAAAACCGATTGTTGGATCACTGTAATTTTTTACATGCATAACATACATAAGAAGATTATCTAATCCAACGACTGTATTTTCAAATTATCATCGGCTGTGTGAGAAATGGTGAATGGATCCCAAATTAATTTAAGGTCCGGACCTTAATGGATCAAATCTAATATATATATATATATATATATATATCCCAAAATTTTAGGATTCAAATATATTTCAAAGGTAAATACTGGATATATAATATTTTCTCTTTTCTACTTCAATCTATTCATAGGAAAAAGTCACTCTTCGGGTTTTGTGCTACATCATTGTAGACAGAACAACCTTCTTAATTTTCTACAGATTGTATATTCATCCAATTTCATTTACTTGAGTTGAATTTAAATGTACTTTGGTTTTTCTTATTTAAAAAAAAAATAGAAATAATTCACTTCATTTCATTTTTAAAAAATAAAAATCATTTTTGAAAGTAATAATTGTTTTTCATTTAAAAATACTATGGTCACATTTTATTTTTCCATATTTTTACGTTCAACACACCCCCTAAAAAAAGAAAAAAGAAATGTTGGCGTGGGATATTCTAACACCCTTTCTTAAAACAGAGGCTGCAAATAAGGCCTGCCTTTCTAAAATCCAAAGGATAGTTAACCAAGAGAAAAGCCCATGAGCCTCGTTGTTAAAAGTCCAAATACAATTGAGGAAGGGGGCTCCATTGTTTGGGCTGGACCTAGGTTGAAAGTATAGAAACCCTCTTTCTGAGCCGACTTTCTTTCAATTTCTAGAGTTCCAAACACAAAAATAAGGAAGTATGAAATCCATATCATGAAGTGGTTTCCACACCTGAAGAGAGATGAGAAATCCCATTGGCAAGGTACAAGAGTTTTTTTCCTAATTTTTCAGCAACTTCATACCTAGAAGTATTGCTATCTAAAAAACATTATACTTTGTCTCTTCAAGTTTGACTCATCTTCATTTTTTTTACCTCATGATTTATAAGCTATACTTTATTCTTTGTAGTAAATTTCACTACTACCTTATATTGGAAATTGCGCTAAAAAAACCCTGTGGGGTAAAAAGTTTAAATGAAACTAACTTTAAGAAAACGAAGTATATATAATTAAGCCTCTAGAGCTGGCCTAATGGTGAGGGGGCAGGATTAGGATTAGGTTGAGTAAAGGGGTCGAATCCCCTCCAATAAATCCAAAAAGAAAGTATATATAATTTTTCCTGAAAAATATTTAATGACACAAGCTTTCACTTTCCCAAAACTCAATGAACATGGCATCAGAAAAAATTAAATAATTATTAGTGAATATGATATGATGATTGGGATTGGGATAGGGATAAGACTAGATTTAGGGACCAAATCCCCTCCAATATCAGTATATAACCAAAAAAAAAAAAAGTACAATGAAAAAATCTCAAGTGAGAAAGGAGAAGGGAGAAGACTACCAAGCTCATAAGTCTAATAGGCTTCTTGACTAAAAGAAAAAAAATCTCAATTGAGAGGAATGAAAAAAAAAAAAACAGTAAAATGAAGAAAGAAAGAATATTAATGTCTAATCTAATATTGTTTAAATGGTGCTATAAAATGAAGTTTTTTTTTTTTTTGTAAATTTATGACTTCATGTCAACATGAGCAAATTGAATATAAAAGGGCGTTTTACGGCAATAAACTTAAGTTAAATATTCAAATATTACGTAAACGAATTCGATCCAAAAATATTTACGCCAAATACACACACACGAAAATGTTCTTATGTAAAATGTATAAGTGTATAACCACACTAATACAATTCTAACGGTCAAAAACATACTTTTTGAAGAATCCCCATGTTATGATCCCCAATCCCCAATTTAAAACAAGAATCCCCAACTTTTTGAACAATTCCCAATCCCCAACCAAAAGGGCATTTTCATCCAAAAAAATGGCCATAGATGCATTGGCGTAAATATTTTTGGATAGGGTAATATTTGAATGACTTAGGTTTATTGCCGTAAAATGCCCAATATAAAATGAAGCCATTAATTGTAACTTTCCCTTCATATTAATACATGAAAAAAAAAAAAAAAAAAAAAAACACTTTCTTTTCTTTTGCTTAGTCCTTTTTTGAGTCCTTACAATATTTATATAAATCTTCTTCATGAATTGAAGTTTTGGATCAGTGATTCATGTTTCTTTCTTTATAGAATCGGATTTTGGTTTCCATTCCTTATGGAAAAGAATTGATTGATGTTACTTCCTTTCCATTAAAAGCTAACCACTACTCTTATTAATATGTATTGTGGATGAATCTTCTTTATAATACAATGCCCAATACTCTAAACCTCAAGCCCCAAATCGCTTCATTGTGTTGAGAGTTTAAGACTTGAGAGTCATCACTCATCATGTGTATTGGCAAACCAATTTTTGTTGTGAAGTTAAAGCATCTCCAATGGTATGTCATATGAGGTATTATTGTCAAAATTTGATATTGGCACCCAAATAGGCTGCTCCATTGATGGCGTTCGGATTTGCTGGTGAGCACTCCTTAACTAGTGAGCAGCCCTTGGATAGGTGACACGGAGGCGCATGGGGGATCTAATGGATGGGGCAGAAAACGCAAATAGGGATGTCGTTTTGGGACTAAAAACACTGCTAATGTCTGTTAACGTTGAAAACACTACCACATCACATTAGTCTACTATCTCTCACATTAGTCTACTAACTCTCCATCTTCTGTTTTTAACTGATGCGTGAGACTCTCTCTCACAACTTCCATCTTCCATCTTCACAACTTTCACATTAGTCTACTATCTCTCATGCTTCATAACTTTTGTTAGAATGGTCTAATTAAAGCATCACAATTTTCCAAGTGATCTCAAGCATCAAAATAAAATCCAGGTTTAATTCATAGATAAAAAGTACAAAGCAAATGAGTTACAGTCCCAATCCACAATATTGATCTCAAGCATCAAAATTTTCCAAATTTCTACAACAAATTATCAAATCCACCATCTTCCAACAAAGTAGAAAAAGCCCATCACATTCCTTCTACCCTTTATCTCCTTATTAACCCTAACCCTAACCCTAAATCCACATTCACAATAAAGAAAACCATTTTACATAGAATACATAGTACTCAAACCCATTTTTCTGATCAAATGTATGTTAGAAATGTGCCCTAAAACCAATTAGTAGATTGTAATTAGGGGACTTTAATTTCATTTATGTTATTGAATGAATCTTATTCATCTATATAATGGCTTTTATATTATCATGTATACTTGTGTTATTTATAACTGTTCATGATAATGTCCTTGAATAGCATGATAGAGAATTGTATCTCAAGTGTTGAGATAGAGAGACATATGATTCTCAAGAACATCTATTCTAGATATGTTCCTGATCATAGGTTTATTTATTTGGGCGATAATAAACCGTTAAGATTAGCTCAGGTTATACTAGCTCCAATGGGAGGATGGTGAGTCTCAAGCCATCTGTGTAGAGACACTATAGTAAACCTGTGGGTGCTTGTTAGAGAACAAGTACACTGAACGTGACCAATATGAGTACAGCTTATGGAGATGTATTTGAATGTCAAAAGCTGCTCATGTGTATAGTCACATTTGTAATCCTCATACCTGAGACACCACTAGTTATCTTATGTATGAATTACTAGAGTTTGATAGTATCTTGTACACCCTTAATCATGAGGATGTAATCGGTGCTCATTGGCTTTAGTAAGTTGTATATGAAGATAGGTGAGTGTGCAATAGGGGATCACCACCCTTAATATCAAAGGGAGAATGTCACAGTTAATTCACAAATAATAACTCAATGAAGTCTTTGGCCAAAGCAGAAGGTAACCAAGGAAAAGAGTTTTCATGGGTTAACCTAATTGAGTTTATATTTTGGTGAATAACTAACACAGGGTTAAGTTAGGGTTTGACATGAATCCATACCCAGATAACTTAATCGTGACATTGATTGGTGAAGGATTATATTACACGAAGGGTTCATTTATATTTGTATATTCACCCACACCTAGGGCACGTCATGATATGTTGCTAGAGGTCACTCATGACTAGTGTAGGCCTAATGATAAGTGTTATCATTGAGGGCAAAATTGGAATAGTTTCAATTGAACCAAAAATAGAAAGTTTCTATTTTGGGAAACATGCGATGTTCCCGATCCACTACTAGGTTGGGGTGAACCCAATGGGTCACACACATAAGGGCTTAAGTGATCTTCTTGATTTTGTAAGAGGGGATATTCTGATTTAGATATTAGCTTAATCCTAATTATTAAGTGTTAATAATTAAAGGGATTAAGGATATACTAAACTAGAATATAACTAATTTAATATGATGTTTGGTCAAGCTAGCACTTGTAACCAAACATCATTATAAGAAGAGAAGTTTATAAATAGAGGAGGATAACCCTAGGGTTAAAAATACTCTTGCTTGCCTCTCTCTCTAGCCGAAATTTCTCTCTCTCCCTCTTAGGCTTTTGCCTTCTCAAGTTGTTGTGGAGACAAAGGAAAATCAAAGGAGTCTTGGGCTCGTGTGGACTTCATTGGAGGCTTCCATACCTTTGGAGCTTGAAGTTTTGTGAAGGCGAACATCAAAGTAAGCATTTATTTCTTGTTTAAATAATTGTTTTTGATTCATCTTGTAGTTTGAGTTCGATTCATGGATGAAAATCAATGGGAAAATTTTTATT
>JAESVK010069132.1:3702-14782 GCA_017140935.1 Hamamelis virginiana
AAAAAAAAAAAAAAAAAAAAAAAATGAAGAAGAAGAAGAAGAAGACAGTGAAAACACTAAAAAGCAGACATAGAAAACACTCAAAATCTCAAAATGATGTGAAAACTAAAAAAAAAAAAGACAATGAAAACATTAAAATATGGACAGTGAAAACATTCAAAATGCTTTGAAATCTACCAAAAAAAAAAATAAAAAAATATATATAAAAAAAAAAAGGCAGTGAAAAAACTAAAAAAACTTTTTTGAAAAAAAAAAAAAAACTGTGAAAACACTAAAAAAGGGACAGTGAAAACACTAACAAATGCTTTAAAAACTCAAAAGAAAAAAAAAAAGATTTGAAGGACTTCTTGATATTCGCCCCTAAAAAAAAGAGATTTAATTTTCACTGTGTTTTTTTTATTACTAGCATAGTAAAAGGAGGTTTTATTTTTACTGTCTTTCCTTTTTTTATTAGCACGTCACAAGAAAAAGAGTTTAATTTTCACAGTATTTTTTTATTAGCACAATAAATAAGAAAAATAAAAGTTTTCACTGTGTTTTTTTATTAGCATAGTAAAAAAAAAAGTTTTCACTGTGTTTTTATTAGCACAGTAAAGAAGAAAAAAAAAGTTTCCATTGTGTTTTTTTATTAGCACAGTAAAAAAAAAAAAAGTTTATTGAAGAAGGAGGAGGAGGAGGAGGAGGAAGTGGGCGCACCTGCATATAAATCAACCCTAACAGCAGAACCAGCGGAGGAGGAGGGCACACATGCATATAGAGACATCATGTAGAGAGATAAAGACATCATGTAGAGAAGCCTCCCATTGCATGGTTCCAGTAGATCCAGTCACGAGACAGAGAACGATATCATCGGCGTCAGAGAGAGAGAAAGAGAGAGAAAGCATGTAGAAAGAGAGATGGCATGTTTAAGAGGGCAACCATGTTCGGCAACTCAAAGGCGGCAATTAAAGCTTTGAATTGCAAATTTTGAAGCAATCAGATTTGGCCAGAGAAGAGTCTGTATCAGATTTCGTGTGGAGCCATCAACATCGGCGATCCAACATGCATGGTCAGCAATGATCTAGTGGATTTGTCTTTTCTCTCTCTCTCTTCTTCGACTCGCCAATTGATTTGGCCGATTTGCAACATGCTGCTGCTCCTACTTTTTCCTTATGTTGACGACAGTCGTGTGCAGGTCGCCCAGAGAAGATGCCTGTGCTACTGTTTCGCCAGAGAGTATCATTTCTAATTTCATTGGCATCTCTCTTATCTTTCTCTCATTTTCTCTCTCGTATAACATCAAACTTGATACAGATGAATAAAAAACATGAAAAGCATGGATATTTTTATCCTACATCACTATTACATGGTTACCACGTAAGACGGGAAATAAATCCGGGCAACTTGCACGACAAAAGTAGCATTTTCCTTTTTATAATGAGGGAATTTAAATTCTATAGTGTAAGTTAAAATTCCCACATCTATATATAGTGGGTAATTCCAAGACACACACATAAACACTAATCTACACTCACACATATCATATCTTCTCTTCCTCTATGAGTTTATATTTTTAGTTTACTTTTTATGGGTTGATTGGGCAAAGTAGGGTGTTGTGTGAAACTTCCATCTTCTCATAGTTGTGCAGACTATGAGAAGATAACAGTGAGTGGCTAGTGTGGACCCTCTTTTTCGATCGCGTGCATCCGCATCATCACCGTGCGTGATTATGGATTTTTAGAAAACACAAACAAAGGAGTCGCCACCTTATTTTTAAGGAATAAGGAAACCATAAAAAATATTTTATTTTAAATAAAACAAAACAAACTCTATTTAATGGAAAGACAATCTTCGAACCAGAGATGAATCTGGGGGCTAGGTTACGACGTGGGAAGGTTCCAAGTTGTCACTTGTAGGCACCCACCTCGCTCTAATTAAATGATTTCTAATTTATTTGGGCTATTTAAAATCTTAATGCAAACAATTCTTAAATAATCTAATCAACCAACAAAATAATGATATAAATGCAATAATCTATATTAATAATAATAGGAGAAATAATATACAAACAAACCCTAAAAACCTAGGACACCCTTCTAGCATCATAGGGCGGACTTGAGCCCTATTAGCACCTACGTATCTTACTAGTATTACCTAGCAAGCATCAAAGTCCACGTAGTTCGACTACCCTAGGACTCTCCTATTGTAATCAACCACATCATCTAAAAGTATTCAACTTAATTCAAAACCCTATCTTCGAGAGTTATTCATTTGAAATTATTTATTTGAAATCATTTCAAATTAAAGACTTTTACAAAATCCAAATATTCTAAAATAATTCTTATTTTTAGAATTTAATTCCAATTGAAAATCTTTTTCAAAGATATTTCAAGAAAACAAATCATATTCAGATGAATCTTATCCCAAGATAAAAAATCTTAAAACATTTCAAATTCTTTTTAAAAAATCATTTAATAATCAAATCTTCTATAGAAATCATATTTATTTCATAAAAATGACATTAAAACCCTTTTAGAAGATCTCTCGAAAATAAACTCTTAAATCAACTATAATACTCAATTCAAATAATAATTTTTACAACAAAGGACAGTCCTAGGGAAGGTCAAGTGACCTTCCTAATCCTAGGGTCTCTAACTAACCCTAAAGTTAATCTAAAATCCTAAAATACTAATGCAATGCATGCTGAAAAATAAACAAGATAACTAAATATACATGAAATTAATCCTAACCATGTATGAAAATGCTCCTAAATGCATACTAATTAAACTATGTGAACCTAAGCATATTTCTAAGTTAGATTTGACCCTAAAATGATTTTTAGAAATGATTTAAGGACATAAACAAATCTGGACAGTTTTGAATACGATCCTTAAACCATTCAAAAAACCTTAAAAACAAAGAATAAAAATCATGAAAATGGCCTAGCATGCTTTCTACATGAATATGCTATGAGATAATATAAAGAAACTATGTAAAAATAGGCTCAAACATGATGATTAGGCCACTTTAAAGCATATATTCAAATCTGGACAGATTTGAAAACATACTTAAAATATCCTAAAAATCATTATTAATCCATGAAAATAGACAAACAAATATCCTAGCATACAATCTAACATGCTTGACTATATTACTATGCACAAATACATCAAAAACTTAAACAAAACCATGCTTTAAACAATTATTTTAAACACAAGAGGAGGATCTTACCTTTGCACGCTCCCTCTTACACATTTCATATATTCAAACCATCAAATCCACATCAAGTACTTAAATAATAAAAACATGAAAAAGAATGACTCAAGACTCATCACATGTAAAAAAATGCATCAACATATTCACGTAATCATCAATATCATATGATTATCAAATGAACACCACAAGATCTTTAACAATTATGTAATCATATTAACACCTACCCTAAACATACTTACATAAAATAATAACAAATGACTCATCCTAAACATGCTTAATCACATAAAATCATAACAAAAGTCATCCTAAATATGCTTACTAACATAAAATCATAACAAGACTCATCCTAAACATGCTTACATACATAAAATCATAATAAAAGACATCCTAAACATGTTTACATACATAAAATCATAACAAGTAACCATTTAATCAAACCTACATATTCCTAAACACATAAATATACTACTGCTCTATATAAAAAGATGAACTACATCTTATTCATACAAACATATTAAACAAATACTATGGACAAACAAACTTAAGCTAATATGATCCTACCATGCTTAAACAAATAAGAAACTATCCCAACATAATAATAATAAAAAAAGATGATTCATCTCTCATGAAAAATCAAAAGAACTTACACCATAGCACAAGAGATTTATAAAAAAAAAAAAAAACCAAGGAAACAAGACTAGGATAGAACACTTGCCCTTCTTCTTCCTTCTTGGCTTCCTTCAAGCTTCAAAGCTTTAATTCCTTCCTCTCATTTCCTTTTTTCCTCTGGTTCTCCCTTGAATGATGAACCAAAACACAGTAGCCTCTCTCTAACCTTTTGAACCCCTTTCTTCTAACTCTATCAAAGTGTATTTATAGAGTTTGGGTTAAAAACCTTGAATGGTTGGGATTAATTCATCTAAAGCTCATCCTAGGGTTTAGAATAGTTCATCATAGGGTTTGCAAGATGAAACAAGTTCGAATTTATTCAAAAAAATCAAACAAAGTCGAGCAAAATAGGTGGGAGAGTCCCAAAGTTTCCAAATTCATAAAATGAACTCGACCATCCTGATGGCCATCATAGCTAGGATGGTCACCATGCTGACTTTCCCCCAATTTACCCTATTTTCAAGGGATTTTCGTATTTTTGCCATATCTTGCTCAATTTGAATCCAAATTCGATGAGCCAGGTGTCAAAACGACTGTGTTTTGATCCTCTACATTCCTAGAAGGGTTTTGGGTCAAAAATGCTTGACCATGGTCAATGGTTTTAGTAAAAAGCTAGCCGATTGACCCGGTTGTGCCAAATTTGGTAATATGACCATTCCTTGTTTTGTAAAATTGATCAATTAGGCTCAAACCACTTCCAGAAACATAGTTTTAATATAAAATTGGTACTTGAAAACATATTTTGAAGATCTTTCATTTTGGTGAAAACGACCAATTCACGGTCAATTTGAATAAAACCCTAATTTGGCTCATTCCTTCCCGTAAGATCAATTTTGGGCGAATCCATTCCAACCATCCAAAAGTTCAATTGACACTCCAAATATACTTCTCACATCCATATAAACCCCATGAAACAATCCATTTCGAATTCGGAGGTCATTCGGAAATTATACGAGAAAAAGGACAAAAATGCCCCTCAAGTAACAAAAACCCTGAACATGGACATAATTTAAATTAAAATTTGACATCTCAATCCATATTGTTACATACCTACACCAAAATTTATGTTGTTTGCCTCTCCTTCCACATTCAGGCCTCCTATAATAAAAAAATTAATGGCCAAAATAGTCAGCAACACACTTTCTGGAACTTAGCCAGTGATATACAAAGACAGTTTAAAACATATTTTTTTTTCTCAGGTGACATACTGATATCTCAACAAAAAGAAACATCAAAACCAACGCATTAAATAAATCCATGTGGCGCATGAAAAATCATCAACAATAGTAAAAAAATAATGTGCTCCACAAATGGAAGCCGTAGAATAACCACCCCAAATATCACAGTAAATGCGATTAAAAGGAATCGTACTTTTATTAGCATGAAGTGAAAAGGGCAAACGAGTGTTCTTAGAACGGGCACAAACATCACAATGAGAAAGAATACTGGGACTATAAAAAACATTAGGGATAATAAAGCGGGAAGGATGACGTAGACGTTGATGCCATAGGGTTTTATTATCAAGATGTTGAACTGAAAAAACAGCGGAGTGTTGGGACCGAAAAATATAGAGCCCATTGCAAGCTTCACCCACTCTAATCAGCCTCTTCAATTGAAGGTCCTGGAAGAAACAATGAGAAGATGAGAAAATGGCTACACAAGATAAATGATTAGTAAGTTGAGGGACAGAGAGAAGATTATAATTAAAAGTAGGGACATAAAGGACATTTGAGAGAATAAGAGTTGCAGATAAATGGAAAGAGCCCACTCCTTCAACAGGAACGACTTCTCCTGTGGGTAGGCAGACTGTGCAAATCAAAGGTGACCGTTGGAGGCTCGAGAAAAGGGATCGACAGTGGCTCATATAGTCACCAGCGCCACTGTCGATGATCCAGTCTGTTTGTGTGCCAAAAAAAACAAGAGTTTGTGGAGGAGTTACTGTCAAAATTCGCCGCTGGAGGAGAGGGATGGAGCAGATTCATGAGTTGTTGGTAGTTCTCCGGCGAGAGGCCCGAGATCGGACTTGATGTGGAAGCAACAGAGTTGGCAACAACAAGTGGCTTACCAAGAAGAGAGGGTTGGCGATGGTTACGGGGTTCACGCCCGGGAAGATACCCAATAAGGAGCCAGCAGCGGTGACGGAGGTGACCGTCTTTGCCGCATTCAGTGCATTTGAGAGGTGGCCGATTGGAATGTGAGGATCGAGCAGCAAAGGCGAGGTTTTCATATGGTGGGCGTGAGGGAACTTGAAGAAGACGCTGATGTTCCTCTTTGAAAAGGGTGGAGAAGACTTTGTTGAGAGGTGGTAGTGGATCGGTGGCAAGGATTTGGGTGCGAAGGGCAGCAAATGAATCGTTGAGTCCCAGTAGAAATTGGAAGACACGTTCGTCCTCTGCTCTCTTCTCCAAGGTGGTGGCGTCAGTGGGGGTTTGAATGTTGCCAAGTTCATCCCATAATTGTTTGATGCTGTTATAATAATCAAAGATTGAGAGTTGATTTTGGTGGAGGTTGGAGATTTCTCATTTGAGATGAAAGAGACGGGCGTTGTTGCCATGGCAAAACTGAGACTCAAGGTCGAGCCATACATCTCGGGGATCATCATGATAGTCAAGAGAATTGGCGAGAGAGGGGGTTATGGTGTTTAAAATCCAAGTGAGGACCATATCTTTGGTTCTACTCCATTGGGCATAATCAGTGGAGGTGGTGGGTGGTGCTTTGAGGTTGCCATCAACAAAACAGAGCTTGTTTTTGGCGTTGAGGGCTCGGCGAAGGGCACGTTGCCATTTGGGAAAATTATTTCCAGTGAGGAAGCCAGAGACAAGGACGAGACTGGGTGAATCAGAGGGATGAAGAAGATATGGGGAGGGATTTGGAGAGACATCGGAAGAGGAAGAGGAAGAGGAAGACATGGCTGCGTATAAAGGTATGTCAGGATCGTATTTTGTCTGATACCATGTTAAGAAATAAATTGGTAATTGTATTTCTCTTATTTTCATTGATCTCATATACAAATATATATAAGCCATAGATGATTTAGACATGGAAAGAGAGACAAATTAGCTATACAGAAATGGTGTAATTGTCAATTAACTAAATTGGTGGGATTGATAAAATTAAGGGATTGTGTGCTGTAATAAAGTGAGGAAATCCGGGGGTGCAGCATTGAACAAGTGCAAGACATCAATGATCACGAAACGATCGATACTGTCAAGTGAGGAAAGCTAGAGGTGTAGCATTGAATAAGTGTAAGACGGCAATGATCACTAAACGGTCGACACCTTTAATTGAGGAAAGCCAGAGGTGCAACATTGAACAAGTGCAAGATGGTAGTGATCACGAAACAGTCAACACCGCCAAGTGAGAAAAGCTGGAGGTGCAACATTAAACAAGTGCAAGACGGCAATGATCCCGAAACTGTCGATACCGCCAAATTAGGGAAGCCAGTAGTGCAGCAACTATCGAGTCTTAGGGGTGGTCAAATACATCAAACATCTTCGCTGAAATTCACTTGTAGACGAACAATTGGCAATCTACAATCTGCAACCAGCAATCAACAATGATGTAGTTGATCAAGCAAATCCAACCATTCGCACACTTCCTTTTGACGATTGTTGAGGCATCTTCAGCTTTTCATCCCTCCTGCACAATTTTTTTTAGCTTCATGAGGATGACGCTGTGAAGAAATAAAAAAGAAGAAGATAGAAGCAGCAAAACAACATATTGTTAATGCAAAGTTCGAGACCATGAATTTGTGAAACTATGTGACGGAACAAAAGATGTATCAAAGTCTTGCACCTATGCCTGCCAACTAGTTTTATGGGACAGTTTTCATAAGTTATTATTGGGTGTGCTTACAACAAATAAAGTAGCAGAGGCTGTTAAGTTTATTGCAATACACCTATGCCTGCAATCTTTCTGTTGGCTTTTGTTTATCCTTAGAGTGATGAATGGAAGCCTTGTTTACTCCCTTTTCACACACAAAATTAAGTATATTGCAATACACACAAGAAATACCTATGGAGGATCAAAGTAGAAGAGGAAAATATGAAAAACAGGGGCTGCTGTAATTCACGGACAGCAGCTGGTTGTGATTTCTATTCATTCTCTAGAATCCTCTATTACAAAATAAACCCTTAAGATGTGCATATTTAGGCCCTACACTTGTCCCTACATAAAGCCATCACAATATGAGACAGAAGGACCAAAGTATACCCACTAGATTAACATAAAAACATAAACTAAATATAAAAAAACAGGGCATTATAGTTTTAACAGTCTCTCCATAGAACTAGGGATTTATTATACTCTATACTTTTGTTGTTTTGATTTGTGTATAAACAATAATAAGATTTTTGTGCAAGATATGTGATAACAGCTTGTTCTATTAGTAGTCTTTTACTCTATTCATTTGAACAGTGTTTCAGTCGTTCCCTATCCCATAATCTAAAAATTCAGTTTCCCTTTAGAAGTACACAGCAAAAGCCACAGTAAAGGGATGAAAAGAATCATAGTATATAGGTAGAAATTCAGTTTCCCTTTAGAATCCCCTTCTATGTGAATCCTCTTAATGCCAGAATTCTTTCACATAAAGGAAGCCTATCTTGATGAGTCCTACACTCCACAGCAGGAACTATAGTGTTATGGTGTTACCTAAGCTCCCACAATCGGACACCCTTCTGTCTCTAACAATGAAACCCATAGCAGCACTTCTCACATTCCTACGCTATTCTAACATTCTTCCTGCAAGCATTAGCATTATCACTAGAGAAATCTGTTAACTTCTTTACATAATTAAAAAAAGAAAAAGAAAAAACAAGAGGTTGAAGAATTAAGAATACTAAAAGGATTACTAGCCCCCATGAAAACAACCTTTCTTTTTTTAATCTAAAATGTTTGAACAGAGCAAAACAAAATTTTCCATTGCCTTACTATATTTCTTACCCAATGATTGCATGTTATTTTTGATATCCAGAAGCCAATCCAACAATCGACTACGAACATTCAAGGAGAGTAGGAAAAATTTTATATTTTTTTCCTTTTCTCAGCAACCAAAAGGAGCATGCATCTATTTACTTACACCATGGATAAGTATATATGTGTGTGTGTGTGTGTGTGTAGGAACTGGATTTGAATGTTTTGAATGGGTTGCAGGGAGCTTTATAGAAATAACTTTGGATGAAAAATCCCCAAGAAGTTGGGTAATTTGAAAAATCTGATTAGCTTGGATTTGTATGGCAAAAGCTTTGAAGGAGGAATACCAAAGTCTTTTGCTAAACTGAAGTCGCTCAGATTTCTGTAAGAACTTTTATATTCACTGGCCAGAAAATTAACACGCAATCTTCATATGGCATGAAATTTACATTTTGATATGGTTGAACTGATGTGTAAGAGGAGGCTAAACAACTACAGGCTAACAGGATCCATTCCAAGGGAACTCGCCAAGCTCTCTAACCTCAAAGTTTTGTAACTTTTAGGAAAAGAATCTGAATTGTTGAGTTGACATTATTATGGAGTTCTGTGCTTGTGATTGTTGAAGAATTAATGTATAAAACATTGGAAGTTGCAGTGATGTTTCTAATAATGATCTATACGGAATAATTCCGGTTGATGGACCATTTGGAAGTTTCCCAATGGAAAGGTATTCTTTGCTACCACTTCTCTTCTTTTGGTGACATCCCTGTCAAGTGTATGTTGTAGGTATATCATAGGCACTTGTAGAATTACAAGGACTTGAAATTTTTATTATATATGAGCTTCTTTATTAATGATTGCATATCTAAGAAATAACATGAAAATTTTAGCATACCTGAGCTTCCATATGATTTCACATGAGTATTATTTGTCTGCTACTTGGCAAGAAACTCATATACAAGCATTTTATATAGTTAGTAGGTTATTGATGAAGATGGGTGCCCTTCAAGGGATTCTAACCCATGCATAGAGTACGATACCCATATGCTTTATTATCCAATATTTGTTCAAACATAAGTCATCAATTTAGCATATTCATCCTAGTACAATACCCATTTGCATTGGGTCCCTAGGAATATTGCCCTTGATGGAAAATGGTTATGGATCGGAGATTTACAAGAAAACAATGTTCCTTTTAGCAGTTAGTCAACAGGACAAATGGGTAAGTATATTTATGCTAACAAATTAGAAATGTACACCTTAAGAAAACGAAGTAACTCTACTGTGAAGATGGTAAAAAATCTGGATTGATTGAATGTAAGCGAGATAGAAGGGCCAAAAAGGAGAAAAATTAAAAAACTCGAGGGAACAAAATACAAATGCTACAATGCACTCATTTCAACCAAGACCATATATCAACAATCAAGTGCCACCCATGTAAGCAGAAATTTCTCTGCTTCGTTCTTCAAATATCAACAAAAAGCTAAGTCTTTGAAGATCACTGCAACAGCCTAGCAGACTAGCAAGAGTATCAAGAGGGCCCCAGAATGTCACTGCAACTTAAGATGCATTTAAGAGCAAGACCAGCACTGCTACTAGTCTTTGTCCGACTGTCCAAGATAGTAAATTGTTTAAAACCATTTTCTTGTAGTGTGATCTATCTTCTTGTGTCTTGTTAGGAAAGCTTTTGTATATAGGGCATGCAGTGGATGTTTTGGGGACATTACAGCAGCACTTTTAGCACCTGTCAATTGTCCAACTTTGAAACGGGTTTGCTGGGAAACTAGGATTCATTTGTTGTCCTTAAATAGGATTATATTCTTGAGCACTATTATCCTGGTTGAATATTCTCCGGATATGATGTGCCCATTCAGAGAATGGTGGTTTGTTATTTATATAAGTGTATGATATGGAAGTAACTATATTTTATATGCTAGAGGTAATATAATCATTTGTAGTTTGTATTGTTAATTTTACCATGCATTTGTGATGTACCTATACCTTTCTTATGGTAAATTAATTTTTCATGAAATGTAACTTTATAAATCAATTGCAATATGAACTCATAAGTGCAACTCTATATTTTAATGCAGGGGCTGAAGGATTGCAATATATATGGATGGACATTTTGTTGATTACATGAATATTGTGCGCAGTTCAATGATTTGTAAAAACTAGATTATGCAAAAATTGTTATACTTTTGGTTCTTAATTAGAAGATTCAATATTAATTAACAAAGTGTTGACTTGGTGACATATATATATTGCAAATGCATGTGGGTTCTTTTTTTTTTTTTTTTTTTTT
>JAESVK010069136.1:0-15685 GCA_017140935.1 Hamamelis virginiana
AACATTTTTATTTGATAAATGGCGCCTATATTTATGACTAGTTGACCGTTTTGCCATTTTTATCTTATAAGAAAAATTACAGTTTGCTCCCCAGAACTATAGGCCATTTTTAAATTGCCCTATGTGGTATTAATTGAAGCAATGTGCCCACTGGACTATTAAACATTTTTTTTTCTTTTTTTTGGAAAATGGGTGGTTTCATCTGTAAGCTCTCTCTCTCTCTCTCTTTCTCTCTGTCTCTCTATATGTATATATATGTATGTATATAGGGGTGTGGTTTTGCAAGCTATCTCTCACTCTCTCTCTAATGTATATGCATATTTGCATATGGGGGTATGGTTTTGCAACCTATCTTCTCTCTCTATACGTATATGTATGTATGTATCTGAGGTGTAATTTTGCAAGTTATCTCTTTCTTTCTTTCTTGATATGTATATGTATGTATGCATGCGCATATGGGCGTATGGTTTTCCAAGCTATCTCTCTTTCTCTCTCTATACGTATATGTATGTATATATGTATATGGGGAGTGGTTTTGCAAGCTATCTCATTCTTTCTCTATATATATGTATGCATATGGGGGCATGGTTTTCCAAGCTATCTATGAATGTATGTATACAGGATATGGTTTTGTAAGCCATCTCTCTCTGTATATGTATGTATGTATATGGGGGTATGGTTTTGCTTCTCTCTCTATATATGTAAATGTATGTATGTAATGGGAGTATGATTTTGCAAGCTTTCTCTCTCTTTCTATATATATATGTGTGTGTGTGTGTGTGTGTGTGTATGTGTGGCATAGGAGTGTGGTTTTGCAAGCTTTATTTCTCTCTCTATATGTATATGTATGTGTAGACATCCATTTTTGACCATGAGTATGGTCATGAATGGTTGCCTATGTTTAGAAGGGAAATAGGGTGTTAAAACCCTAAGTTCCCAGTTTTACCCTTTGTGGGTAATTAGGTATAGGTCATTATCACATGTGTGTTTTTAGGTCAGATTGAGTCGGTTCTTTTTGCTTTAGGTTTTTAGAGAGTCTAGGAATGCCCATGCAAAATTTCATGGCAATCCGAGCCAGGCTTGATAGAAAATAAGGTCTTTTGTGACTGAAGGGCAGTTTGGTCCTTTGAATCACAAAAGCCCTGAATGACTGTCGATCTTGTCTCGAATGGTCTCGAGACTTTGGTATAGATATGTAAAGTGTGTTTGGTAGCTAAGTTGATCAATGACAAGATCTGTAGAGCCTTCTGGCTCATGATTGGCTCTTGAAGCTCGAAAGGCCCTTTCAAAGCCCAGATTAGGGTTTCGACCGGAAGCGACCGAGATTCGATATTTTTATCAAACCAAAGCCTTCAAAGGCTTCAAAATACTTTCCTAAAACATTTTAAAACTTGTTTCAAGAAGAAGAAATTATTTCGAAAGTAATCGGTTAGCAAATTTCAAAACCCTAATTTAGGCCCGGCAGGCCCTAAACAGCTAATCGGTCGACTTTTCCCTAAACCTTTGACCTTGTTCAATGCATTTTCACTTCAAACACTTCTTAAAACATGGAAAATCGAATCACGATAGTTTCAGCGCTTGAATCGTCAAATTTGGACTTAAAACGGTCCCGAAAAGCCGAAAAAAGCCGAAAAAAAACCGAAACCGGGACGACACGGGCTGAGTTAGGCCCACATAGGCCAAAAATAGCATGGAGGATCGATGGCCGTCATCCAAGAGACGGCCAACCATCCATGAAGGACGGAAAACTTTCCTAAGGTGGATAGTCGTCGATCCTCTCAGCCAATAATTGCCAGTTTTGAGTGATTTTTCTGTCTATGACTCTTCCAAGCCCTGCCATGTGTCTAGTTCGGCCATGGGGACTTTTGGATGAGTATGAACACCTTGGAAGACTGGTTTTGAGCCCTTGGATCATTCCTAGGAGATTTAAACTCGGCCATTGATCAAACTCAGGTCTCCCTATAAATAGAGGGCCCTAGAATCAGTTTCAACACACAGAATAAGCTTTAGATAGCTAGCTTGGAGAGTAGAGGCTTGAGCAATTGCACAAGCTTCCCCCATAGCACTCTAGCTTAATTTTTAAAGTCTTTGAGGTCCTTAAAGTCCTTGGAGTTTGAGGAGAAGGCTTGGAGCTTGAGGAGGAGGCTTGAAGCAAAGAGGCTAAGAAAGAGGTTAGTATTTTAAAGTTTTGCAGTTTTCTTTTCTTCTTGTTCTTCTTCTCCTTTTATGATCATGCTAGGTTAGGTTTTATTTCCTTAGGGTTTAGTTTATTGTTAGTATAGGGTTTAGTTCATTATAAGTATGCATAGTTTAGTTTCCATATTTCTTTAGTATAAATGATAGGTTAGTTCAGTTATTTTTTTAATATGTATATATATCTCTCCTTCTTTTCTTCCACTCTTCTTTGATCATGCCATGTTAGGATTAGGTACTTGGGATTTATTTCATGTCTAGAATATATGCTAGGAAGTTAGGGTTATACATGTTATTTTTTAGTTAGGAAAGCATATTAGTTCATCTCTTTGAGTCATTTTACATATTATTACCATGTTAGGGATGCATGTTAATAGTTTAGGTTTATATCCTTACTTTGATCATGTCTTGTTTGGAATACCATATGAATATGTTCGAGGGAGCATGCATAGTTGAGTCCCTTCCCTTGTGGTTAAATATTATGTATGATGATAGTTTTAATATGCATATTAGGTTGCATTTAGTGCATTCTTGTACTATTTTTATTCATTTTTTTTAGGGTTTTAAATACACTTTTTGATCACTTTTAAATCTGTCCATGGGTTTAAAGTGACCTAAAAGTGCATTAAAACTCATTTTTTAAGCTTAAATCAACTTAGAAACATGTCTAGGTTCCCATAGATAACTTAGATTGCATTTAGGCCATTTTCATGCATTGTTTATAATCTTTATGCATTTTTATTTATTTTTCCAGAAATTCCAGCATGCATATCATAGTGTTTTAGGTATTTAGAAAAACCTAGGATTAGCTAGAAACCCTAGGATTAGGGGGGTCACTTGATCCCACTTAGGACTCTTCTTTGTTGTAAGAATTACAATAAGAATAGAGTTCTAGTTTACCTATGATTCTACTTCGAGAATAATTCTAAAAAGTTATTTTGAAAGAATTCAAAATTGAATGAAATTCCATCTCTCATAACAAGTGTTTTGATCAAACTCAAACTCTCAAAGCTAGAGTCCAAGATAAGATAAAATATATATGATTATGTGGTTTATTACAATAGGAGAGTCCTATGTAATCGAACTACGTGGACTTTGATCCTTATCAAGTAATTGGTAAGGTACGTAGGTAATCAATAGGGTGCAAGTCCAATCTTAGGATGACTCTAGTCTCCTAAGGTCTTTAGGATTTCTTTGATTTCTTTTTTATTTTATTAGTATCTATTATCTAGTATTATCTACACTATTTTCAATGTTTGATTAGATAAATAGGATTGATATGATTAGATCTTGATAAAGCCCAAACTTAATTAAGAGACCTTTAATTAGGGCGAGGTGGGTGCCTACAAGGAGTTCCTTGGAACCTTCCCACTTCGTAACCTAGCCCCCGAATCCTACTTTGGTTCAAAGAATTGCTTTTCCTAAAAATATGGAGTCAATGTTTTATGGAAAATAAAACTCTTTTTTTGGTTTCCTTGTTCCCTAAAAATAAGGTGGCGACTCCCAGTTTTTTACAAATTCTTATCCTTTTTCGAAAACCCAATCTTGAGTAGATAATAGAGAAGGATAAATGTGGATAATAGAGAAGGATAAATTGAGACGGATAAACATCATCCACAATCCACTCAAGATATCACTCCCCAAAGTGAACGAGAGGCCTCCCGATCAGGTTGGCTGGTTCACAGTATGTATGTATGTATGTATATGTATGTATATGGGGTGTGGTTTTGCTTTGTAAGTTATCTCTCTCTCTATGTATGTGTATGTACATATGTATATGGGGGTATGTTTTTTTTTTTAAATAATAATAATAATAAAATAAAAAATAAAATAAATTTTGAATTTTATTATTAAAAAAAAGGACAATTTTGTCATAAAGTGTCAAAATTCATATTTCCATCAGTTAAACCAATGGTCAACTGACGGAAGGGGCAATTTGTTACATTGAAATAGTTCAAGGAACACATTGCTTCAAATACTACAGGAGGGCAATTTAAAAACAACCTATAGTTCAGGGGGGCAAATTAATTTCCCGTAGAACAAATTGTAGGGAGCTTATAATATGTATGATGCACCAACATACACTAGATCCAAAAGCTCATGCATGTTAAAAAGAAGACACATATACGTATTACTTATCCTTATACATGAGTTCTTCATTATTTCTCCAACTGGAGAAGAGGGAAAAGAGATAAGGGAGAGACAGAACATGCCAAATGGAGCTAAAAGGGACACTTGAGATACACGTGTTTTCATGGTTTTGGCTTGGTTGATGTTTTAATTTCAGCTGAATGCGAATAGAGAGATGAGAGATTTCATATAAAAGAGAGACAGAGAGCAGAAGCTAGCTGAGAGAGGAGAAAGAAAAGGAAATAGGAAGAGGTGCAGTGAAGGGAAACTGAAAGAGTAGAGGAGTTCTCTGCAAAGTTAAGATTCTCATTTCCTTAAGGTGAGATTCATTTCTCTCTCTCATTTTAATGTTAGTCTTCGATAGATTATGCATGTAACATAAGTAATATAACCTTGTGTGAGAAAATTGTAGAGAGCTTGAAGCTCATAAACGGAGGTTGAAATATTAGGTTTTTATTTTTATAAGAAATTGGAAATCCGGAAGCTTAGGACTATTTTTCCCATAAACTAGGTCACCTCAGGAGTATGTATACCAACTAAATTGTAGAGTGGTCCAAAAATTATGAAATTTGAGCGTGTTATAAAGCCTAAATTTAGGGAAATTTAGAATCAAATCATGGAAAAAGACCTACGGATGAGAGATATTAAAGAGAGAAGTTTATCCCTCACTCTCAGGCACGTTATGGATATGTGAGGACGCATGAGTGGCCATTTTGGCCCAAGTTTCTTTCAAAGTTTATGGAAAATTAAATTGTAATTATTGGGATATGTTTTGGGTATGTTTGGTTACCCGGAAAATTTTGGAAAATTTATCTAGTAATGTGTGATTTTATATTAGTAATTATTTGAGAAAAAGTTATCTTTTATGAACAAGTTCTTACTTATTGGAAGTTGGTATGTTGTTAAGCTTTTAAATGACTTCATATTTAATTATGAGTCATTATTTATAAAGAAATTGATTTTTAGAAATTATTTATGACTTTTGTCAAAATAAAATGTAAAATTGATAAAGTTTTTAGAAAATAGAAATTAAATGATTTATTAAAAATTATATGGATAGTAAGTACTTCCATCTTAGAAATTTGTGAGTATTCAAAAATATTAAAGCTTGATTTTATCTTTTATAGAATAATTTCTTCAAAATTGTGAATGTTATTGCAAAGTTATGAAATTTAAATTATGAAAGCTATTTATGTGCAAATTTTCAGATTTTGGGCAAATTCTGAAACTCCATATTTTAGTATGACACAAAGGGTCTTTATGTGTATAAATGGAAGATTCTAAATATTTAGGCATATAGCAAATTTTATAAGTATGTGAACACTCATCATAGTTCCATTAGAAGTAGAAATGGAAATGTACATTTAGTTGGATTTGTGATATTTTGAGAATCCCAACTCTAGTAGACAATTGGAAATTTGGAGAAATTACACTGGATGCTTTGAATAGTTGAATGACCAAAATGCTGCCATGTATTTAAATGAATGGAGGAGTTGTTGTGTATGGAATCAGTGGCGGAACCAGGAGTAAAGTCTAGGGGAGCCAAGCCTCTTACCAACCTTTCCCAAAAGTCTATGGGGGGCCAAACCCCTTACCAACCTTTCCCCATTATGCAAATATCATATATTACATATATATATATATAATAAGGAAAGTCAAAAAGCTAGGGGGGCCATGGCCCCCCTAACTTGGCTATGCCTTGGTTCCTCCCCTGTATGGAATAGTGATTGTATTCACCTGTTTGTATCTTTATGGTTAATGTTTTAACCTGCTGAAATGATAAATTGTTATAATAAACATGGTAGTTGAAATATTACTTGTAAGTAATAATTTCGATCTCTGTGAATTCTTAGTTTAGATGCTAAGTGGCATGGTTAATATGAGATATGATATGATTTGTTGGAACTATTGCATGTATGCAGATCTTGATACTGTTAAATGCATATGTTGAATTCTTATGAGGATCATGAAGCATTTGTTGCTCTATATACTAGAACTATGAAGCATTCGTTGCTACATATATGCATGTCATGCATATCATATGATTTTTTTTCTAACGCGGTTGAGATGAGATGAGATGACTTCGATTGTGTTCCTTAGTTAGTACACTAATATGTTATTTATTCATGAGTTGGGTTATAACATACAGACTTCATTCGTTGGGGTGTGCTAAGGTCATAGATGCTTGCCTTTATAGCAATTTCAACATCTTTAGGCTTGAATACCTTAGCCTTGAGTAAGCTTAAGCCCCGCGGGGTACCTGTTTGCGTATAGGTATGTTTTCTATTTTGTAGGTGATGGGTAGTTGATGCAGACAGATATGAATGCATATATTGCATATTTTATGTGCCATGACATTGCATCTATTACATGCAAATGTGTTATAGGTTGAGATAAAAACCTTACATGAATAACATGTTTTTCAAAGAAACTCACTTATTCTGACGTTCAGTACGTTGTTGCTGAAGAATCGAGATGTTCGGTACGCTGTTGCTGAAGAATCGAAAATCTTCAACATATGGTAAAGCTATGGAGTCGAAACTATCTATTGCTTAATAAATTGGTTATGATAGGTTGTGATGATGTCAAAAAAGGGTAACGAGTCAGTGTTCTTATGGATCGGTGATCTGGTGGATCTACGCTCCGATACATGAACACTAGTGTGGTGTTTCCCTACAAGGCTCCAATGAACAAGTCAGTTCACAGAGTGAGTAGAGAGAAAATATAAAGTCCAGTTATGGAGGGAGAATAACATACCTTGTAAGAGAGGGGAAGAGTACTTTTTTAGGTTAACCAAGGAGTTTTTCACATTGAGGGTGCAGGTCAGGTTGATAGGTCAGTATCAAGGCCCATGATCCTGCCTCTAATCGCATTAATGGTTGACGGGTGTTGCCTCTAATCGCATTAATGGTTGATGAGCCGTTGGGCGACCAATTAATGATCCCCCTTACCTGGTAATCATGCCACACTTCATTTTCCCAAGATCAGTTGTTCGGGCCGTCTCGTAATCATTCCAAATGGACAGCAGGTTCCTATCCATCTTTATCAAGTGGTGTTAGCTCGGGTGATCAGGTCCCGACCCAAGCCGTGTCGATACCCGAACCTTTGTGGATTTTACCCTCTTCAGGTTTACTTGCTGGCTAAACAGCATGGTGCATTAATTTGCCACCATGACATGCATGATTGACAGGGCTATAGCTTCTTTGAGAGAGTGAGTGGATCGTTGTGTGCATGACTCTATTGGAGGGGGAAGGAGATGGAGGTAATGATGATAAGGATCAGTGAAGCTAATTGGTAGTAGGTGTTTAGTTTATTTTGAGTTGGTAGTTTTCATAGTGATTGGGTGGCTTAGATGGTGATGGAGTAACTCTTGTTTTGCGAACTTTTATATAACCCATTACCCAGTTTTATCTCTTCCTTTTTGTCCCATTACCCAATATTATCATGGAGTGACTAATTATGATTTATTCAGTGTCTTTTACTTGTTATGCATTTCAATGATTGGCATCATATCCTCACAAGACTAATTAGTTTTTTTCATTATCGTTCTTTCATTTTTTTTTATATGTGAGATTACTTGACTTTGATGACATTAATTCTACTAACATATGATTAAGAGCTAGAACCCAATTCAGAGTGCTATTTTCTTGTTGAGTGACATTCTTGTGAGACTTGGGTCAAAGCCTAATAGTATGGGACTTAATACTTGTTTATCTTGAGATTTGTTTTAGATTCATGGGTATTACTCATTTCTATCAAGTTGAATTTCTCATGATGTGTTCGATTGATTTTGGGATGATTGATGAATTTTGGTTGATTGTAAAATATTCTTTTTAGTTGTTGAGAGTCATATTTAAAAAACTTGTTGCATACACTAAATGCAATCAGGAAACCTGCGAAAGTGGTGTAGATAGATTTATTTCTTTTAGGTTTCTTTATTCTCTTTAGTTAGTATTGTTTTTTGGCAAGTCTTTATGGGTTGTGATTGCATTATTATATTTTCCATTACTAGGGACTAGTAATGTGTGGGTTGGGGGGGTGGGATGATAGCTTAAGTATGCATATAATAGGTTATATATATAGCTATTACTACATATTTGGATTGCTATTTATTTAGTTTTATATGATTTCATGTACTTGGAGTTATTTTCGTGTTAATTGTTAAAATGTGAAATCATGAACCTGCTTTGAATGGAAAAGTAATCAAGACGAAGTTTCAAGCATATTAAAGATCATTTGGAAGAGTTTTGATCTATTTTTGAAGATTGATTTAAAGTTTAAAGTAAAATAAGATGACTTGGGTTGAATAAATGTCAAAATAGTGGAAGAATAGCAAAAATAAGTACAGCAGTTATTTGGACAGGTCCCCAAAAACTTGATGCAATCTTATTTGTTTGCTCCCAAGCACAGGATAATCGTCAAGCATGGGTGGCAAATGGGCAGGTATGAGTTGGGTCTAAATGGATTGGGCCATAAAATAACCATTACCCATTTTTGACCCATTTAACAAGTACCATGTCTTGACCCATTTAGATCCATGCCCAAATATCATGGGTTAACCCGACCCACCAACCCATATATCATATTGTAGACATTCATTTTTTACCATGAGTATGGTCATGAATGATTGCCTATGTTTAGAAATAAGATAGGGTGTCAAAACCCTAAGTTGCCAGTTTTACCCTTTATGGGTAATTAGATAGAGGTCATTATCACATGTAGGTTTTTAGGTCAAATCGAGTCGGTTCTTTTTGCATTAGGTTTTTAGAGAGTCTAGGAACATCCCTGCAAAATTCCATGGCATTCTGAGCTAGGCTTGATAGAAAACAAGGCCTTTTGTGACTGAAGGGTAGTTTTGTCCTTTGAATCACAAAAGCCCAAAATGACTGTCGATCTTGTCTCGAATGGTCTCGAGGCTTTGGCATAGATATTTAAAGTGTGTTTGGTAGCTAAGTTGATCAGTGGCAAGGTCTGTAGAGCCTTCTAGCTCATAATTGGCTCTTAAGGCTCGAAAGGCCCTTTTAAAGCCCAGATTAGGGTTTCGACCGGAAATGACCGAGATTCGATATTTTTATCAAACCAAAGACTTCAAAGGCTTCAAAAAAGTTTCCTAAAACATTTTAAAACTTGTTTCAAGAAGAAGAAATGATTTCGAAAGCAATCGGTTAGCAAATTTTAAAACCCTAATTTGGGCCCGGCTGGCCCTAAACAGCTAATCGGTCAACTTTTTCCTAAACTTTTGACCTTAGTCAATGAATTTTCACTTCAAATACTTCTTGAAACATGGCGAATTGAATCACGATCATTTCGGCGCTTGAATCGTCAAATTTGGACTTAAAACGGGCCTGAAAAGCCGAAAAAAGCTGAAACCGGGTCAAAACAGGCTGAGACAGGCCCACATAGGACATTTTTGGGGATGGGGGATCGATGGCCGTCCACCTAGGGACGGCCAACCGTCCTAGAGTGGATGGTCATCGACCATTTTGCCCAATAACTGCTATTTTTCAATCTCTTTTCTACTCAAGACTCTTCCAAGCCCTGCCATGTGTCCAGTTCGGCCATGGGGACTTTTGGATGAGTATGAACACCTTGGAAGACTGATTTTGAACCCTTGGATCATTCCTAAGGGATTCAAACTCAGCCATTGATCAAACTCAGGCCTCCCTATAAATAGAGGGCCCTGAAATCAGTTTTGACACACAGAAAAAAGCTTTAGAGAGCTAGCTTAGAGAGTAGAGGCTTGAGCAATTGCACAAGCTTCCCCCATAGCACTCTAGCTTAAGTTTTAGAGTCCTTGAGGTCCTTGGAGTCCCTGGAGCTTGAGGAGAAGGTTTGGAGCTTAAGGAGAAGGCTTGAAGCAAGGAGGCAAAGAAAGAGGTTAGTAGTTTTCTTTTCTATTCTTCTTCTTCTTCTTCTTCTTCTTCTTTAATCATGCTAGGTTAGGTTTTTATTTCCTTAGTATGTATAGGATTTATTTTATTATTAGTATACATGCATAGGATATAGTTCATTGTTAGCATGCATAGTTTAGGTTCCATATTTTTTTAATATGCATGATAGGCTAGTTTATTGTTATAATAGTATGCATATTTCTCTTCTTCTATTCTTCTTTAGTCATACCATATTAGGTTTGGATATTTAGGATTAGGTCCATGCATGTTCCAGTTTTTAGGTTAGTAATCATGTTAGGTTAGTTTATGCAAAATAATCACATGCTAGTATTTTAGGGTGGATTTGTATTATTCATGTTAGCTTGGTTAATTTATTTTCATCTCTTAAAGTGTGCTTAAAAATATCAATTGTGTTCGAGGGAGCATGCAAATGTGAGTCCCTTCCCTTGTGATTAAATAAAGTATGATTATGATGCTATGTTTTGGTGATAGTTTAGTATGCATATTAGGTTTCATTTAATGCATTCTTTTACTATTTTTATTTATTGTTTTAGGGTTTTAAGTACACTTTTTGATTACTTTCAAATCTGTCCATGGATTTAAAGTGACCTAAAAGTGCACTAAAACTCATTTTTTTAGGCCAAAATCAACATAGAAACATGCCTAGGTTCACATAGCTAACTTAGATTTGCATTTAGGACATTTTCATGCATTATTTGCACTCTTGATTATATTTTTTATTTATTTTCCAGAAATTTCAGCATGCATACCTTAGTGTTTTAGGTATTTAGACTAACCTAGGATTAGCTAGAAACCCTAGGATTATGGGGGTCATTTGACCCCACTTAGGACTCTTCTTTGTTGTAAGAATTACAATAAGAATAGAGTTCTATTTTACCTAGGATTCTACTTCGAGAATAATTCTAAAAAGTGATTTTGAAAGAATTCAAAATGGAATGAAATTCCATCTCTCATAACAAGTGTTTTGATCAAACTCAAATTCTCGAAGCTAGAGTCCCAGATAAGATAGAATCTCTACAATTATGTGGTTTATTACAATAGGAGAGTCCTAGGGTAATCGAACTACGTGGACTTTGATCTTTATCAAGCAATTAGTAAGGTACGTAGGCAGTCAATAGGGCGCAAGTACAATTTTAGGTTGACTTCTAGTCTCCTAAGATCCTTAGGATTGTGTATACTTTTGTACTATATATTATTATTATTATATATTATTATTCATATTTTGTGGTTGATTAGATATACTAGGATTGTTTTGAAAAGATTTTGATAAAGCCCAAACTTAATTAAGAGATGTTTAATTAGGGCGAAATAGGTGCCTACAAGGAGTTCCTTGGAACCTTCCCATTTCGTAACCTTGCCCCCGAATCCAACTTTTGTTCAAAAGACCATGCTTTTCCAAAATATGGGGTCAATGTTTTATTGAAAATAAAACTCTTTTTGTGGTTTCCTTGTTCCCTAAAAGTAAGGTGGTGACTCCCAGTTTTTACAAACTTTCATCCTTTTTCAAAAACCCAATCTTGAGTGGATAATAGAGAAGGATAAAAGTGGATAATAGAGAAGGATAATAGAGAAGGATAAATCGAGACGGATAAACATCATCCACAATCCACTTAAGATAACACCCCCCAAAAAGTGAACGAGAGGCCTCCCGATTCAGGTTGGCTGGTTCACAGATTGCCAACTCCACTGGGAATGTCGAGGGCTAAACTTTAATTAACTATTTTTGGGCTTTTCAATTTCTTAATTTAATATAATCAATCACTTGCATTTGTATGACTGTGTGACTTTAATTCCTGCATTGTATGCGCATTGACTCTGTATGTTTAGGACGTTGTATGCTATAGCCAACGATAAGCCTAGCCCTGGGCCCGGTTTCTTTGACTCTAGGGTTCCATGTATGTGAAAGCCATCACCCTTCTTGCCAAGTACCCTCGGGTATATCAAACGGACCAATCACGTTGTGTTGGACCCACGCAGCATTCCTAATGTCACATGTGGTTAGGTATATCGATTGGACCAAGCGAGTAAGGGACACTCAGCCTACCCTTTGCATTAGTCCATATAGACTGTCTCTGTAGGACACCTACACTACGTCACTTTTAAGCACACTATTGTAATGTTATGCTGCCAGATTTTACCCCCGATTTTGTCTGAGCCATGATTGTGAAATATATAGAACCACTAGGACCTGGATCTGTAGGACTAAACCTTTATGAAATGCCCTAAACTCTTAAGGGATGTATCCTCAAAGAGTCAAGGTATCTAATTAAGACTAGTACTGATCGTCAGGAAACAATGGAGATTATTCCTTGTTAATGATCAAGATTAATATATTTATAAAACCGCGTGTTTGTTAATCTCAATTCAATTGCGATTGGTGAGCACGGGTGTCGAACCACTGGGAAATATGTAGGTTTATAATGAAAAACTATTCGAATTAATTAAAGTGAAAGAATAGTGTCAATATAATTTGGTGGTGAAAAGAGCTTCAATTGGGTTGAAGCTAAATTACAAAATTTAACAAAGCTAATTTAAAACGTGATTAGTTAATGAAATGAGCGGAACTTGGGTGAGAAGTCCATTGAATATCAAATATGCAATTTACTTATAAAATCCACGATATAGTAATTATGTATGGTGGTTCATCCAACTACAAGAAGGAATTCCCAAAAAGATGATGAATACAGGACCGGCAAGTTATCCTTGAAAAGAATGGAATATCGCTATCCACCTTAATTGGGGATAAAGCATGCTGGTTTGTATTCATCCCAATAAGTACCATTGCATAATTACATAATTACAATCACAGATATACAATTATATTATATTATATTTAGCGATAGTGTGCGGTAAACCTTCACAACTATGCAATCACATAATACAAATAAAGGGATGTTTATAAACTAAAAATGCATAAAGAATCCAACTTCATCCTCACCCAAGCTTGGAGTATTAGCTACACATCAATGGAGGAGAATATCCTTTATCCATGACAAGCACTAAGGGGTCACGGGATGAAGAAAAGTGAAAATAAAGCAGAAAGTAAATAACTGAAGAAATAAAGAAAAAGTGACTGAAAGAAATAAAGAAAATGGCATAAGTAAATAAAGAAAAGGGCTTAAATAAATAAAGAAAGTGACAATAAAAGTAAAGAACAATTCTCAAGTGAGAATTGAGCCATTCATAAAAAGGGAAAATAGGAGAAATTAAAGTGTAGAAATTAAAGACTGAATAAGTAAAGAACAATTCTCAAGTGAGAATTGAGTCATGCATAAAACGAAAAATTGCAGAAAAGTAGAAAAGTGTTGAAAAAGCAAATGACCGAATAAAAAGCAGAATTGAACTGTAAGATGAAGTCTATTGAACATGACAGAGTAATGATTCAGAGCAAAAAGTCATGAACCCTCTTTAAGTCACCCATACACGTGTATATATAGAATGGAAATGCAAAAGACGTTTATGCCCTTGAAATATCTCAAAATATCTAAAACAGCCCACAGCCGCCTAAGGTCTATCGATAGCGAAGTATCTCTATCGATAGAATTACTATCGATAGCGAGACTTGCCTATCGATAGTCATGCTGGCTCTTTGCTTAGAAATTGTATAAATTCTTCTGCAGCCCTTCGCACTTCATTGGCTATCGCTGGACCTTTAGGACACTTTTCACTTGTGACGATACTCAAAACTTCATGGGTGACGACTTTGTATTTATATAATCTGCACAGATTTCTTGTAAAAGAGAGTTTAACCAATTTATACAGATTTTATACAAAACACGATATTATTACGTAACTATTTATATAAGAGAACACAGTAATACCATAATTTGATAGCATGATTGTGATACAATCAAGTACCCTATAGGTTCATGAGCTTAGGCCTGTGGTAGTGTTATGCTGCCGGAATAGTGGTATTGATTTGTGAGTCTTAGGAGAAGACGTGAGACGTGAAGTGGGCTTTAGGTCCATGTCCTTTGGATAAAAGGTATAGATCCGCTGTGAGTTTGGGATTTAGGCTCATGTCAATTAGATAGAAAATATAAGCCTGTGGTAAGATTGAGATGTGAGCTGTGAGCTATGAGAAGGAGATTCGTATTCAGGCCTTTGGCCCATTTTTCATAAGATAGAATGTGAAGGTTGATCTGTAAGCTTTAGACCTATACTTTTGTGAGCATGTGAGATTGTCCTTATTCATCTCTTTTCACACTGGATGCTCTTAGTTGATTACCTTTTCCCTTTCCCAGCATTCTGGCTTGGCGTCGTGATTCTAGCGGTTGGTTATTTATGGGTCTACCTGTCGATTCAAAGATGTCTAGTAATGAGGATCATACCCCTACCGCCATTGGGACCAATGGAAAGACAACTGATGAGAAGATTGAGGCACTCTTAAAAGTGGTCCAAGAGTTTGTTCACCAGAAAGAAGAGGAGGATAAGATGCGAGCCAGTACTAATCCTTTGTTTGAGAATGTCGATGAAGAGGAATGTTTCCTTAGGCCTAAAACAATCGCTAAGCCCACTAGGCCCGGTGCAGAATTTGTTCAGCCTGTTGATCTGGAAAAAGATTCCAAACCCAAGACCCCTGCTTTCTTCTCCACTAAGCTCATATTGTTGAGTAGTAAGGTGGAAGCCCTGGAAAAAGCCTTGAAAGGTATTAGGAAGTCTAATGATCTGGTGGACAAGTCGTCGTTGTCTCTGTTCCCCAGGGCCCGTAAGCCCACTCATTTCAGAATGCCCGAGTTAGAGAAGTTTGATGGAATGGGTTGTCCTAAAACCCATCTGAAGATGTACGTGAGAGCCATGCACCCACGAGGGGCTGTCGATGACCTGCTAGCCCAAATGTTCCACGAGACACTGGCTGGATCCACTCTGAAGTGGTTTCTGTCATTAGATGAATCTAGAATGAAGACCTGGGAGGATGTATGCACTGAGTTCAGCAATCATTACCGGTATAGCACAGAAGTTGATGTCACTATGAGGGACTTGGAGACTACTAAACAGGAATCAAGAGAAACTTTCTCTGCTTTCCTCACCCGTTGGAGAGTCAAGGCTTCTAAAATGGCTAACCGCCCTGAGGAAGAAGAATAAATCCGCATGATAGTGAAGAACTTGCTCCCAGTTTATCACAAGCACATGTTTTTCCAATATCTCCCAAATTTTCGGGCTCTGGTTACTGCTGGTACCCAAGTGGAGGACGCTCTAGCCGATGGAGCTCTCCGAACCAATGAACCCTATAAGAACCGCCAACCTGTCATCAATGGGAAGGCTACCGAAGTCAATGCCATATCTCAGCCTGCTCCATTTACCCAACCCTTTTCCTTAGGAAATAAACCATCCAGAAAATTCACTGAGCTCTATATGCCATTAGAAAAAGTCTTTGAGAAATTAAAAGCTCCAGGCTTGCTTCAACCTCTGGAACCCAGACCTACACCCAACCCATTACCCAAGAACTA
>JAESVK010069139.1:0-34829 GCA_017140935.1 Hamamelis virginiana
AAAAAGCTAACGCAAATGAGCCCTTAGCATGGACTCACTCACTGGACAATATGTCCTAGTCTATTCTTGGACAAATACTGAAAATAATTTTAAGTCCTATTTAGATTAATATTGTCTACAGTCATTTTTAAAAATGCTAATGAATTTAAGGAAAATGCTAATACCCTTTTGAAAAACCTGTATATTTTGCCCGTCTGGCATGGTGTTTGGCCATGTCATTTAAGTAGAGAAAATGATGAGAAGCACTGAAACAAACCAAAAAATAGAAACCATGAAGATCAGCCATGGATCACCTCTCTTTCTCTTCCTCTCTACGCTGATTTCAGAGATCAACCGTTGATCTACAGAAATCAGTCATTCCGGCCATAGCAGCATTCCTACCATTGTGAATCGTAGAGTCAATGAAGGTCGATAGTGGCTTTTGATTATTTTTTTAGTGTTTTCACTGTCCCTTTTTTTTATTTATTTAGTTTTCAAATCATTTTGAGTGTCTTTACTGTCATTTTGGGTGTTTTTACTGTTTATATTTTTTTGTGATAGGATATTTTTACTGTGTTAGGGGTAATTTTGTCATTTTAAAAAAAATTCTTTTTTATTTTTTTTATAAGTACGTAAATTAACCGTGGCACTTAACATGTCAAGCGAAAATTGATTATGGGAAAATTGCACGGGATGAATAGGAAGGCTCTTGATTTAAAGATGAAGAGTCATAATCATATCATCACTTAAAAAACAATTAACTACAGTTTGCTACAAAAGCTAAAGAGAGAGAGAAAATAGGCTTAGGATACTCGTAGTTTGGACTTTGGAAGGGGGAAATAAAAGTTAGAGAGAGAATTTCATTTAGCCGTTTTCCTAACCGCCACTGGAAAAAGACAAATTGACTTCCTCCAACAGATAATCAAGAAAGCCGCTTGATTTTCATGGGGTTGAAGGTGACAGTTATTCTGGTACGTGTGTGCTAATCACTTCCTAATCACCTGGTCCTCGGCTAACACGTGTGCCACTAAGGGATTAATAATGATGATAATAACGCAAAAACAAACGCACTCCATCCTCAATCCATATGGAGTAGTTTATATATGGTTGGCTTGACTCCCCTTATAAGCAACTTATATATATACATATATATGAATGAAAATAAATATCAATTCCGTCATTAGATTCCCCCAAACTCATCATTCTTCAACTTGAAAATCCATGCTTGATGCTTCCATTTTAAGTTTGAGACTACAAAGCATGATTTACAATTTTTTGGATTTTGGTTACACCCAGCCTTGATAAAATATTTTTTCTTTCAATTATGGGTGGATAACTTAGTAGTGGAGTAAGCAGGACTAAGACCTTATCAAATTTTTTGATCCCGTGTTCGACTTCCACCAGTTACTAATATTCAAAGCGACGGACCGTAAAACGCAAATTTTATTTCGAAATCCTTGCATCTGTGATTTAATATTTCATAAAATTGTATATAAAAAAAAGGGTGACAAATATCTTCCACTAGAAATATAGAATTGATAAAGACTACTCTTGACTTTTCTTGGGCTCTCTAAACTTTCGGCACCTTTATTAAATTAAAATATGCATTGGAGGGCTTATGTTATCTTGCAAAATTTAAATCATTTTATTGTTTTTTGTATATAATTCTTTGAACAAATGTGAGACAATTCACGGCGCACTCTTCAAAATGTCACTGTATTTGGTATGTGTGTTGTCTTGTCACTGTTCTTCTGTTTGATGAAGACATGATCACCGAACCATACCAAATCTTGGCGTGCAAGTGACGCATAAAACTATTAAATAACTCTCTCTTCTCACTCTCTCTTAAAACATTGTCAACCAACCAATGCTACCTAGCTTGCAGGCTAGGCTGGTGTAATAATAAATGCAACTTTCTGCATGCCTTAAGGAACAAGAGTTCATCTCAAGGATGTTTTGACCAATCTACACTGCACCTACAAATAAGTATGGTAAAAGATTTCTACCAAAAAATCAAAATGTGTGGTAAAATTAAAATTACAGTACATATGCAATCTTTTAATGGTAACATTCTAAAGAATAAAAAAAATAACAGTTTTTTACCGTTATATTTTTTAAAAATCGGCTATTGCATTATTGTAATTTTTGACAAACAAAATATATATAAAAAATATATTTAATCCAACGATTGATTTTTCAAGATTAAGTTTGCAACTGGCCCTATGAGTCACCTGATACAAAATTTTATCGAGTGCACCTTATGCTACTATCCCCAATCATCGATATATTATCCTTTTAAAATATGGATTTAGTTTTATCCATGCAAGTGTTGCTCCATATGAGACATGTCATATACTGTCATGCTATCAAAATAATTAACCATTTAAGATAAAAGAAAATAGAGAATACTTAGAAGTTCTAAAATTTTGCAACAATTAGTCCAAATAACATTAGCAGGTTTTAATTAATGAATCGGTTGCTTGTTATTCAATACTTAGTATGTATCCTCACTTTTAAATGAGAGTTTCTTAAATTCAAGCATATGAAAGTGTATTGATATTTATTTGCTAATATTAAAAGATGAGCATAGTGATGAGTTTCTATGTTATAGTTAGAAAATAGAAAATTCTCATTATTTTTAATGAGAAACATAACGAGAAAATTCAACAATGTCTTTATTTTTAATTTAAATTCTCATTTGTGATAATAATTGTCATAGTCACAAAATTAATTATATGACAAACCTAACGAGAAAATTCATTCAAGAAAGACTTTAGAAATCCCGTATAAAATTGCTTTCAACCGAATGCTCCCTTTCACTTGTTAAACTCTTCATTAACCGTATTTTATTATTAGTTTTGGATATTATGTGTTTTATAATTTCCTAGCTTTCATTTGCGGTTGTCAATTGGAAGAGGAAGATATAATATCAGTTTTATATGTTCCAAATGATGTCAGGATATATATATATATATATATATATACACGAACATGTCGATAGTGAATGATCCATTGCATATTGTGACTTAGTGATTGACCAAACAAAATATAAAGTGAATTAATTGGGCTAACAACTCATACCCCACCAAAATACTTTTTTTTGTTTCTTAATCTTTCAAGTTGCCAATTAAGTCTAAGATAAGGAATTAATAAATGAAATTGACAACTTTGAAAGTCGGTCTAGTGCAGTAGTGCTTCCTAACTTCTATAAAGGAGAAGATATAAATCTTCATAAATTGTTAATCAATGATGTAAATGTAAATTTGATCACCAAATGCTATTAGACTTAACTATGTATCTTGGAATAAGATAAGAACCATACAAAGTGCTTAGTAAAGCTAACAAAAGTTTTCTTCTTTCTTTTTCTTTTTGTAGAATTGGATAATAGTGGGGAATAAGATAAAAACAAGTGTCCATGCATGGGATTCAAACACAAATCCTTCATCCAATCTTGTGAGCATCTTCAATGGAGGTGCTTTATGAATTTGTCATTGTTAAAATTTGGCAGATATCCAAATAACTTGTTTCAATGGGGTGTCATTTGAGGTACTAAATTTCGGTAATAGTATTACTTGGTCCAAATTTGGCACCTAAAATGACATTTGTCATTTGTATCGTGTTATACTTTATCTTTTAAATAATGTAAAATGCCAAAACATAATATTAATGCATCTAGCACTTAGGTGATGTCATTTGGAATGCCGAATTTTGATTTTAGCACATCAAATGACATGAATACATCGGAGATGCTCTGAGAGTGGATTGCCATTCAAACTGGCCGAGACCATTTTTACTAAATTAAGTCCCATGCAAGGTAGACGTATAAGTAGACAAGGGGTTATGGCTGTCTAAATTTTTGAAAATTTCTCCATTTTATTTAAAAAGTTTTAAATTTCTTAAAATTTTGTATGCATAGCCTTAAAAATTTGAAATTTGTAAATACTTTGTACATAACACGTACAGCCTAGCTCTTGAGTTTATTTCAAAACATAAACTTAGCTTCAATCAATTATTATTATTAATTAATTTTATTTATAAGTCCTTGTATATATGTAAATAAAAATATATCTAACATTTGACATCTTTTGCAATACATCTTCATGATTCTTCAAGTTTTGATCTCTAACTCCTACTAACACTATGTTTGGATTGAGAGAATTGGAGAGAAGAGAAGAGAATTTCATTAAGAGAAGAGAATGTTAAATAACTTTCTCTCCACCTTGATTGGATAATTTTCTTAAGAGAAGAGAAGATAAGATTTTAAGGTATAAATTCCAATATTGCCCTTACTTACATAAAAAAAAATAAAAGCTAAACTAGGGAGAGAAATAGCAAACTAGTAAAATCACGTCCATTAGGTTTATTTTATCTTCTCTTCTCTCCAAATCCCCAATTTGGATAGAAAGATTTTTGGGCTATTTTCTCCTCACTTTCTCTCCCCCTCCATTCATTTCTCTCATATTTTAATTTGCCAAACAAGGAAATTTTAACTTTTTCTCCTCTTCTCTTCCCTTCTCCCCAACTCTCTCAATCCAAACGGACTGTAAATGGAATTTTTGGTCGGCCTCTAATCTCAAATTCCCAAATTTGTGATTTGTGAGCTTCCATAGCAACCCTTATCTTAAAAAATACGACTTTGCGTGGTCAAAAAAGGCCAACCGTATTGGTAGCTTATTAAGATTGGTATCAATAAATATCATCATCATATTAATTTGGTCCACCAATATTCAAGTTTGAAATGGTCACCACTACTTGGATTTATATATATATATATATATATATATATATATATATATATATATATATTTTTTTTATTTTTTTTATTTTTCTGGCAAGTGGATCCAAACCTGCATCATTCTACAATATGGTTCAAACAAGGGCATCAAGTGGTTCAATCCTAATCTGTCTAGATCACTGATTGGAATCATTTTGACAAGCTAGTATGACTAATATAACCATTTTAATTTTAGTATACTTGGAAATTATTCCATTCCTTCTACTTTTATGGACTTCATAGAATTATTGATTGTTTTAGGACTTTTTTTTTTCTTTTTTTTCTTTTTTTTTTTAAATATATAAAAAAAGTGGCCACTATCGAAGTCTTTTTGAGACTCCTTATTAATTTCTTCTTCCAACTTTGCCCTTTATTAAACTTTTCGCCCGTCTCTCTTCTCTTTCTTTTTTTTCCTAAGAAAAAGGATGTCCGATATGCTAGAGTCCGATTAATCCCCACTCCCAAAGTGTGGAGGATTCTCTAACTTAAAGGTGGGGAGGAGTCTCTAACTTTAGCATTACCCCACCAAAATACATTTCTTCCCTTAATCTTTAAAGTTGCCAAAGTCTAAGATAAGGAATTAATGAAATTGACAACTTTGAAAGTCTTTGCAAGTCGGTGTAGTGCTTCATGACTTATATAAATTTGAAGATATAAATCATTAAATCTTCATAAATAATTTTTGGATTTGTTTTTTGTTTTTTTGCTAAAATTTTCATAAATGGTTAATCACGGATATAAATGTAAATTTCATCACAAAATACTGTCGGCCTCGTATCATCGTTGTTAACTATATATCTTGAAATAGGATAAGAACCATATAATTATAGTGCATAGTAAAGCTAACTAAAGGTTCCATTTACCAATACTTTTATAAGTATTTTTATAATTGGGTTGCAAAACTTCAATGTGAGAATTGTATTTTGAGAAATTCACCGTTGGATTTGATACCCTTCTTATGCATATCATGTATGCAAAAAATGAGGCTAATCGAACACCAGTAGCCATTCGATCCATAAAATCACATTTTTAATCAATAAAAAATAATACAATTTTTCACAGTTATGGAAGAAGTATCTCTTAATCTTCGATTGATTTGATATTTTGTAGATATGTACTAGAGACATAATTAATTTAATGGTGGATTTCTCAAGATACAACTCTCACATTAAATTTTGCAAATCACTCGTAAAAGTATTGATAAAAATAACTTGTTCCTTGAATAATATATACATTATGTATTATTGTAAAGCTAACCATATGTAATTATTGTACGATGAGAACCAGTTTTACTATATTAAGTTCCAGACAGGGGCGGACCTACAAATAGACAGGGGGCTATGGCCCTCCAAATTTTTAAAAATCTCTCTATTTTATTTAAAAACTTTTAAATTTGTAGAAATTTATACGTGACCCTAAAGCATCTAACATCGATTCCAATCATGGACTGCATCTCATTTAAATATTATTATTATTAAATTATGAATTTACTTATAAATTTTTCATTTAAGTAAAAATTTATCATCAAACATCTTTTGCGGTACGCATTCCAACTTAGGTACCATTTGGTTGCCCGTAATGGAATGTAATGTAATATGATTACGGGTGAATCACATTATGGGGGAATGGGAATGTGTAATGTGATTACTCTCCACATGTTTGAATATGTTGGGAATATAAAATCATATACTCACACAATTACAGGGCGAGTGTTTGGATAGGTATGTAATGTAATTCTCAATTCTTAATATTTGACCATAATACCTCCATCATGGATTTGTTTTTCAAAATATCACAATTTATTTAACGATAATTTTTTCAAAAATCAATCGTTGGATCACTGTGATTTTTTACAGGCATGACATAGAGATGATGAACATCTAATCCAACGGTTAATTTTGTAAAATTAAATTTGTGGTTCGATCAAAGTCAATTGATCAAATTAATTGATATTATGTTTAAAAAATATAATAAAAAAAGCCTTTATTATATATATATATATATATAAAAAACCCACCGCCTCATGTGCTCAATTTTCTTCTACCTTTTTTTTTTTTTTTTTTTTTTTTTTTTCCTCACCCGCAGACCACGACACTCAGGTACCTTCTTCTTCCTCTTTTTTTTTTTTTCTTCTCCTCCTCTGCCGCAGACCACCTTGCCTTTGCACTCCTTCTTCTTTCTTCTTCTTCCTCTTTCTTCTTTCTTCTTCTTTCGTTTTTTTTCCTTCTTCTTCTTCTCCTCTGCCGTAGACCGCCACTGCTAAAATTTTGTAACACGCCGTGGCCGGAATACACATCAGCTTCTGGTGGGTCATCGTCGGGTTCGATTACAGTCCGCGGACGAAGGGCACGTTTGGCTGGGGGGATATGTGGGTAATTTAAATCCTCATCAGTTCGAAATAAAGGGCACGCTCGTGATTTTGATTTTCATTAAACCTGTTACTTGTATACCGAATCACAATACCACGTTTTTTGCTGCATTTATATTACACCCCTTTGGGTATTCCAATTACAGCCAGGAATGTGGTTTACAGGGCTTTTGGCACAACCAAACAGAAATGTATAATGTAATGTAATTGGATTACGGATTACATTCCAGATTACATTGAACCAAACGCTACCTTAGGGTAAATGACTTTTTTTTGTATTCTGAACTTTGTTAGAATATCGGTTTGGTCCATAATTTTTTTTTTGCTTAATTTAGTTTATGAATTTTAAAGGGTATATCAATGTAGGATATTGACTGACGTAATCAACATTCTGTCAGTTAGATGTTACGTGTATCAATTGATATTTTCCTTAATCGAGTCCAATGTGGCAACTATGTGAATCTAATTTGGCTTAAGTTGGCATATTAATAACATTTTAGTACCATAAGTTGCCTGATTGATTAATGACAACTTAAGCCACGTTAGATCCACATGACTACTACATAGACAACCACATAACATTTAATAGACAGAATGTTGGTTTAGTTAGCTAATATCCTACAATGGTACAACTTTTAAAATTCATGGACTAAGTTCATTAACCCTTCTAACTTATTAATCTTCATGTTTTGATTGAGCTAAAATTTCTAGTCCAGCGCATATGTAATTTATTTGAATATATTTCTAAGCTTCCATGGCAACCCTAATCTTATAAAATACGATTTTACATGGTCAACAGGCCATCTTTATATTGCTAACTTAATTATGAAGATTGGTATCATCATAATATTTGGTCCCACCAATATTCAAGTTTTAAATGGTTACGACTACACAGATGCATACTTTTCTTCTAGTAAATGGATACAAACCTGTATCATTCAACAATTCGGTTCAAACACGGGCATCAATTGGTTCAATCTCAATCTGTCTAGATCACATATTGGAATCATTTGACAAGTTAATATGAATAATCAAACCATTATAATTTTATTGAACTTACAAAATTATTACTTTCCTTCTACTTTTATGGGCTTTTATAGAATTATTGAGTTCTTTAGGGTTTTTCTTTTTTTTTGAAGTGGCCACTTTCTCAATTCCTTTTGAGACTCTTATTATTATTTTCTTCCAACTTGGCTCTTTGTTAAACTTTTCGCTTGGCATTTTTTTTCACAGGTACATAAACAAGTCTCGCACTGTACATGTCTGTACGATTGCTTGTAAAGGTCTCCACCGTTTATTCTAATGAAATCTACGGTTGAAAACAACTTGAAATAATCGTTCATCCTTAACTAACATTGTGTTACATTAATTAAACCGCTGTCCAAGACAAATGAATCGGATAATACTAGATAAAAATAGAAATTGACCAAACAGGATCCGTACAGGCTTTGCATCCACCAGAATGATAGGGGTATTTAAGTCATTCGGCTAGTTAAATTCCGAAGAAACAAAGTACCCAGCATAGAAAACCGAGACTCTCGCCGAGGTCCATTCTGCTCCACCACCATGTGACCACCTGAAACCGCACTCTCTCTCTCTCTCTCTCTCTCTCTCTTCTGCAACGTCGAGAGCTTCCGGCCAATATATATATATATATATTTATTTATTTATTTACCTGAACTTAACCAAACTCCTTTTTTGGGTTAGTGTAACTGAAACCATTAAAAGATACAGAGAAAAAAAAAAGGGTTAATTACATTTTACCCACCTGTGGTTTACCTCTAATTCGGTTTACCCACCCGTGGTTTAATTTGTAACACTTTACCCACCTGTGATTATCTCCGTTACAACTCCGTTACGACTCCGTAACCCACCTCCACTACGGACGTTACTGTAACACGAAAACTTAAAAAAACATATCCGTTTACGGATCAAACACACTCACTCTCAAGAACATACCAAGCAATCCAACATTCTCACCGAACGAAGCAAGTCTATGCAATGTGCTTGAGAATCCAGAACTGCGAAACCTAGGGTTTTCATCGTGCAAGAGAGCCGAGGAGGAAGGAGACGCAGTGGTCAGTTTTTGAACTATCGCGAATAGGTAGGATTTCACAAGAGGAAGATTATCCATAAGGAAAACTCCATTGCCAGTTGATGAAAACTTGGCTCTTAACCTTCATGTTCCCGTGTCATGCAAAATCCGAATTTTCCCGGATTTACAGGATACAATCAACTATGCGAGAATGCTGGAGGATGCTGGTTGCTCTCTTTTAGCTGTCCATGGCCGAAAGAGGGATGAGAAAGATCAGAAGAAACTCCGGGCTGATTGGGATATCATCAAGGCCGTAAAAAATGCCGTTAGAATCCCGGTGGTTGCCAATGGGAACATACGGCACATGGATGATGTTCAAAACTGTTTGCAAGAGACAGGTGCTGATGGGGTGCTTTCAGCTGAGTCTCTCCTTGAGAATCCGGCTCTCTTTGCTGGATTTCGGACTGCTGAATGGGTAATGGGCAATGAGGAAAGCAGTGAAGATGGAATGCTAGACCAGGCAGATTTACTGGTGGAGTATTTGAAGCTGTGTGAGAGATACCCTGTGCCATGGAGAATGATCCGTTCTCATGTCCACAAGATGATGGGAGAGTGGTTCAGGATACATCCACATGTAAGAGAGGATCTCAATGCGCAACACATACTCACCTTTGAATTTCTTTATGGTATGGTGGATAGGCTAAGGGAGCTATTCCACTCTATGTGAAGAATACTCATTTAGGAAGTATCTCGGCAAATGGAACTTCTACATAAATTTCATGATTCTAGTTGCTTGGGCAAAGTTCGAGGTGCTTACAATTCGGATCCATGGTGTAATCAGAGCTAGCAATCAGGTTTATGGTTAACACTTTAATATTTTTTGTCATTATTTTTAATATATACAAAATTTATTATTATCAGCATGTCAGTTGGTGATGCAACAACTGCTGACTGGAATATAGGGAAGTAGGAGGGCATACAAACAATGAAAGGCAGTGCTTCCTTCTACTCCAGAATTTTTGTAGTGATTTAATATTATCTTAGTAGCTCAGGCAACCCTTTGTTGTATAAACTTTCCTTTATTTAGAAGGGCAACACACCCTACGGATGTATGAATTCTATAGTCACTGATTTTTTTGCCTGAGCGACAGACTTGTATTTTATCAGTGTTTGATAATATACAGAATGCCTATAATTTGTGGGTATTGGATGCTGTATAGTAGCACATGGATTGAGAATTGGGATGTTTTGGTTACAATGGGGATCTGGACTGTTATGATGATTTAGTCATGTGAACCATGAGAATTTGCGGTACTTCTACAGGAATTGATGCCTGCATGTGCATATAACCATCTATGCGTGCATGTGTGTAATGAGTAATGACTGACTCTAAAAGACGAGCGCGTCTTAGAGCAGACATCTCATCTATGAAAGTGGAGAGGATCTCAATTCACTTACTGGTGCAGTCCCATTTCAAGTATTTAGTCCAAAGTCCTCTTCCTCAATAACAAGGCATTTGTCGGAAACCTCCCCAAGAACCTGGGAAGCACCCTCACCCAGCGCTTTTTATCTCACCTTAGCCTATAAGCAATTCAGTAGACCCATTGCCAGTTGATGAAAAAGAATTTTAAAACCCTAGGTTTCAAAACAATAGAATGATCTACCTATTCGCGACAGCTCAAAAACTGACCACTGCGTCTCCTTCCTCCTCGGCTCTCTTGCACGATGCTCTTGCACGATGAAAACCCTAGGTTTCGCAGTTCTGGATTCTCAAGCACATTGCATAGACTTGCTTCGTTCGGTGAGAATGTTGGATTGCTTGGTATGTTCTTGAGAGTGAGTGTGTTTGATCCGTAAACGGATATGTTTTTTTAAGTTTTCGTGTTACAGTAACGTCCGTAGTGGAGGTGGGTTACGGAGTCGTAACGGAGATAATCACAGGTGGGTAAAGTGTTACAAATTAAACCACGGGTGGGTAAACCGAATTAGAGGTAAACCACAGGTGGGTAAAATGTAATTAACCCAAAAAAAAAAAAACGACCAAAGATATATTTGTTTATTTTGATTTTTAGGGGAAAAAACGACGAGCTACCAACAACCCATCTCTTCAATCCCTGTTTCTTAATCTCCACTTCTTCATCAAAACCTAATAACGAAAGCCTCGTCTCAACCAACTAAACCCTTCGTCTCCCCGCAAAATCTTCTGGTCTTTTCTTTTTAATGAGAAGACGAGATGGTAATGGAGCTGAAGAGACCCACCAAAAACAGGGGATTTTATGTCAGAATGAAGCTCTTAAACAACAAACATGGAAGATACCATGATAAGAGCTTTTGTTACAGAGGCTTCAAATGGGTATTATGGTTATCTTTATCTCTCTACTTCTTCAGCTCTTACCTCATTAGCAATAACCCACAAACCAAATCCACCTCTATAAACAAAACCAGAGTTTCAAACTCCAAAACCAATCTTCACACTCGTGCCCTTTTCGAATCCACCAACACAACATCCCTCCAACTCGCAACCAATCAAGGTAAAATTATAAATTACTCGTGATATATATATATATATCAACTATCATTTGATTTTTTTTTAAAATTTTTTTTGCCATTTTTTATTGTAGATACGTTGAAGGATTTGAAGGTATTTGTCTACGATTTGCCTTCGAAGTATAACAGAGACTGGTTATCAAACGAGCGATGCAGCAATCACCTTTTTGCTTCCGAGGTCGCCATACATAAAGCTCTGTTAAATAGCGATATACGCACATTTGATCCATGGGAAGCTGATTTCTTCTTCGTCCCTGTTTACGTGTCCTGCAACTTTAGCACCGTTAATGGGTTCCCTGCAATAGGCCACGCACGGCCTCTTTTAGCATCGGCGGTGCAGCTTATCTCCTCGGAGTATCCCTTCTGGAACCGGAGCCGGGGCTCCGACCACGTCTTTGTTGCGTCTCACGATTACGGAGCTTGTTTTCACGCAATGGTCAGAATGCAAAAAAGTAATATAAAATTAATCTTTTAAAAGTAGACTTTTGGGGTTTTGAATTTTTTTTTTTGCTTTTTGTTTCTGTTTTATTTTGAAGGAGGACGTAGCAAAAGCAGATGGGATTCCAGAGTTTTTGAAGAAATCGATTATTTTACAAACATTTGGCGTCAGATTCCAGCACCCTTGTCAGGACGTCGAGAATGTGTTGATTCCACCTTACGTCTCGCCGGCCAATGTACGGTCGACACTTTCGACGGAGCCGGCGAACAACCAGCGAGATATTTGGGTATTTTTCAGGGGTAAAATGGAAGTTCACCCAAAGAACATAAGCGGACGATTTTACAGCAAGTAAATAATTATTACCCTCTCTAATCAAACTCTTAATCATAGTTTTTTGTCGCTGTTTATCTTCTATTTTTGAATTACGAAACTACCCCTAATTTGATGGTTACTCTGTCCTTAATTTGTAGGGCTGTACGGACCGTGATTTGGCAGAAATACAACCATGACCGGAGGTTTTTTCTGAAGAGGCATAGGTTTGCCGGTTACCAGTCAGAAATAGCGCGGTCTGTGTTTTGTTTATGCCCACTTGGGTGGGCCCCATGGAGTCCTAGATTGGTCGAGTCTGTCGTTTTGGGCTGTGTGCCTGTCGTCATAGCCGATGGTATCCGGTTGCCCTTCCCCACGGCGGTCCGGTGGCCGGAGATATCTCTCACGGTGGCGGAGAAGGATGTTGGAAACTTGGCTGAGATTCTTGAACACGTGGCAGATACCAACCTCACAACTATTCAGAAGAACCTGTGGGACCCAGCGATTAGGCGGGCCTTACTATTCAACAGCGATATACAAGAAGGCGACGCCACGTGGCAAGTCCTATATGCTCTGAAGCAAAAGCTCGACAGGTCACATGAACGCTCGACGGTTTATGGCGAATTGGAATCGGACACGTGACTGTACATGAGTTGCCAGCTAATGCAAATTCTCTTCCCAACGTGGATGCGAATGCATGCAAAAATAATTGGAGACAGCTGGATTTCTTGGACTGCTCACACTTAACAAGAGATATAATATTATTATTAAGGGGTGGTGGTCGTGGTGGGGGCCAATAGGAACAGAGATTTTAAGATTTTGTGGGCATGTGAATTGTTGCTGAGGTGGCGGACTGTGATTAGTCTGCTCTGCGGTTGTGCCGGACTTTTTAATTATGCTTGTGTACATCTGTACATGTGGTAGAGGAATTTTTTTGGGTAAAATAATAAAGAATTCTTATACGGTGATGAGCGGTCCATGGGAGAGAGGAGCCCACAGTTATAACTCCTAACATGCTGTACAAGATATTTTTTTTTTTAATCCTTTGCGGGATTAATGACGCGGCTAGAACTGAATCGAGAAAGAATGGTGTACATAAGCTTCGCCAATTTAAAAAATTATTGATTTCTAATTTCTTAGTTATATTTTTAAAATTCCAGAATTACCCTTGCGGACACTTCACGATAACCATTTGGAGAGGGGTTTAATAGGAACTCTGAAAAGTTTGACTAATTCTGTGTGGTTTGTTGCTTATATCACATATTTTTAAAATTTTAAAATATTAGTTTCTTGATAGGTCCTACAAATTATCTATCAAATCATGGAGAAAAATGATTCGAACCTATAGAATAATACGTGAGCCTGACTGTATGCAATAATAAGGGAAATTGTGAAAGATGGAGAGTAATAAAAGAGGCGCGGAAGTGTGTCAGAGATTTTAAAGTATGATTTGATGGAGGATAGTGGAGTGGTGTCAGTGGTCACGGGTTCCAAATCAAACAAAACGGAGCTTGCCCCTGCTTACAGGATTTTGAAAAGTGGGTGGGTTTTGTTCGGTCATTGTATTTTTCGAATAATTTATGGTTGGTTTGGATAAGTTTTTTATTTTCTGTTTTTTTTTTTTTTTAAATAAAAAAATAAAATTTTAAGTCCAAAAAATTTGGTTGCTACTTAAAAAATTGAGATAGTAAAATTTTTTTGCTTTCTCAATTTTTAAAAGTAAATATCAAAATTTAACACTATAAAAAATATAAAAGACTTTTATTTTTTTATTTTTAAAAGTAGAAAAACAAAAAGTAAAAGCTTATACAAAGGCGTCTTTAATTTTAAGAGCTAATATTTTTAAAATTGAACATTCTCCCTAACAATACTATTTCATTCATTTTTTATTTATTTTGTTATAAATACCTCTATTTATAGGCTAATACTCATAATGAGTGAAAAACCAAAAGCCATAAGTTATCAATATCAAGAGGTCATAAGTTACATGATTAAGAGTGGAAGAGGAAGGGAAAAGGTTATGGAATGAGGTAGTCATCCACATGTGCCATTTACAACATATTTATTTTTGTTGGCATTTAATATATGGTTTGCAACTTTGCATTAATAAAAATAAAATTTTTATTATTTAAAGATCACAAACATAATTGGCTCCTTTAAGGTGGGTGGAAAAAAGTATGTAAAATAACATTTTCTTTTGGGGTATTATTAGGACAACCTTCTACTCTCTTATACCTAGAGATTTTTGGACCAAAGCTGCTGTGCCAATATCCAAGACTGTCCAATGTGTTTCTAAGCCAACACAAAATTTTTCCCCTTATGTATATAGGGAATTCTAGGCTCATTTCTATTGGGGTTTTGTATTAATGCTAGTATTTTAGGAGGAATGGAATCATTTGTAAATTCCATTTAGGAGAGAATAAATTTAATCCATCATATAGTCTTAACTCTCTCTTTTTTTTTTTCTTAAATCACGTTTGAAATCCATAATTTCATTGATTTAAAAGATGGGGTCATCGTTATTGAGAATCATAGAGTAGATAACAAATTTTTATACTGTAAGTGATCGTGGCAAAAACTGAATTTTTTTATAAACACTTCAAGTATGAAAATTTTAATAAATGAATATATAATTTAAACATAATTATAAAGAAACGTGTGAAAAAATAGTTTTCCGAATGCAATCTTAAAAAAGATTGACTCAAACGAGACCTTGATAGCCAAGTTCAAAGCACAATTTCTTTCATCTTGCTCCCATGTGCTTCTGGAACATAATTATTAGTACTAGATTGGCTATTAATGGGTCATTTTCTTGAGTCAATTAGTTGAATTGTTGTTTTATTTTTCCAACTCATTTAGGTTTTGAAACAAGTATACAACATTTCAAATTTTATGAAAATGCTTCATATGGAAGAGTGGGTAGAGCTCAAATGCTTTCTTTAGCCTTTTTTTTTCTTTTTAAGTTTTAATGAATGACATTTTGATTTCAATATTGCTAAGATTTTAATCAATTACATAAATGAAACTCACTTTGAAATAATTACGGAAATGACATTCCATACATGAAAATGAACATTTTTGTCCTTTTAACGGTAAAAAAAATTTAAATTTCATTTGAAAATTTTCACATAATCACTAATTTTATAAATAATCATAAAAAATCTGAATAATCACCGACAATATGAAGAATCACAACATTTACATAAAATCACTGATTACCATATTTTCTAATAATTACCATTTTTGTTAACAATCACCAATCACCAATTAGTGTCATTTTAAAACTTTGTAACATTAAATCATGTCTCCACTTGTTCCATCAAACATTAAATGCATGCATAATATATATAATAACCAAAAATATATATAATCACCGAACTATTTTACAATCACCAATCACCAAAATTACTCATAATACGCAAAAAAGTACAGAATCACCAATATACTAATATTACATATAATCACAAAAAATATGCGTTACCACCAATTTCGCTTTTTTTGTTTTTATTTTATTTTATTTATATTTTTTGATTTGTTATTAGTACTTATTAAATGTGATTTGACTATTCATAAAATGTTGATTATCAACAAAATTGGTAATTGTATAAAAATTAGGGATTGATGATTTTTAACAAATTTGGGAATTCCTTTTCAAAATGGTGATTGTGTATTCTAAAAGGGCATTTTCGTCAGAAAATTATATTTCCGAAATTATTTCAAAGGTGATTCTATTGCGACCCACACATATTGCTAGTGGCACCCACATGCCACCTATGCCCACCAATAAAATTTTAAAATATAATATTTGCTACCTACACCCTCTATAATATTCAAACTAACCCCAACTCAACCAACCCTAAAACATAAGTCTCTTTTTTACACCCACCTAATACCAAAAAATCCCAATTTTTTTTATTTTTTTTTATTTTTTAAATTTTCATTTAAAGAGGAGCTTGTTTTCTTCACTTCACAAAGAGAGTAACCCAATCATTCTGTTATTCATCCCACAAAGAAGCTTATTTTATTCACTCCATGAAGAGAAAGCAAACAATTCATTATGTAATATGTTCTAATTTAGTGTGCTAAATATTCTAATATGTTCGGCTAATGACTGTTGAACATAAGATGATATTTACTAGTGTCTACTGAATATTTTGTAATGTTCAACATCCTTTGTTGAACATTTGTATATGTTCGAACAGGGTGACTGTAATGTTCAACATTCCTTACTGAACATTTTTATATGTTTGGTTGGGGTGATTGAACATAGTAATATGTTAAATTATCCCTATCTGAACATTGATTGATATTCAATATTATAGGGTTGAACAAAAGCACGGACTTGAAATTAAAACAACTTAAAAAAAGTGAATCATACTTTAAAAAAATGTATATTTTCATCATTATCTATTAATCAATAAATACATTATTTTGATAAAGTTTTCATAAAGTTATACGAGAATGTAAGGGTTTTTGAAATTATGGTTTGTGAAAAAGATATGAATGTGGGAAAAAGAATGTGGGTGTAGGAGGTAATATGATTTATTTTAATTTATTTTATTTATCTAATATTACCCTTAATAGCAAATTTATATACGGTTACAATAGTAACAAAATTTTTAATTAATTGTTGGGCTCTATTAGCAATATGGGTGGGTGGCAATAAAATCACCCTTATTTCAATGTAAGCTTTATTTCTGTAATTGATTTAAACCTCAGCAATATTGAGATAAATTTTAATAGTAAATTTACATGTGGGTAAAATAGTAATAAAATTTTGGGTAATTTGGTCGGAAGTCCCATGTTAGAACAATTTGATGGCAAAAGTCCTTTAAAAATTTATTTTTTATGAAAAGTCTTTTTGTCATTATTCAGACAAAATTACCCCTACCTTCATTTTTTTTTTTTTTTTTTGAAATTTTCCACGGGTTAACTGATCTTAAATAAACAAAAGCTCATTTACAATATTTCCCACGATTTATCGATAAGTCCTCAAATTTCCTTCCAATCTTCATCGTTAAATGATCATCAGGTTCTGAAACCTTCCACCACAATTTTGTTCTTGTACTGTAACTCACCACGCATTCCCTTCCTCTCACCGTTTCTTCTCACCGAAATATTCAATCCACCATGCAATCCCTTCCTCTCATCGTCTATTCTCACCAAAATATTCTCTTCCTCTTTATCATCCCTTCTTACCAAAATATTGTTTTCCTCCATATTTTCCGGCGTTGGTAGTTCCGCACCTCCGGTCACCTCTTCCTCTCTCTTAGGTTTTCCCCTCTAGTGCCTTTATTTCTCCTTCTTCTTTTTTTTCTTTGATTCATCGCTATTCCGATCCTGCTCATAAATCTCTTCTCCGACAACAACCACGGCTTCGATTTCGGCTTCAGTTTGGGGCTGATCTTCTGATCCCTCGGGCGCCAGATGGCTCATCGAGATTGTACGACTATTGTACGACCTCGAGTTCGTCCGATGAGTAATAGATTTAGAACGTGTTTCAGGTCTCTCTTCATCCTCGTTGTGTTTCTATTTATCTTACTCATTTATGAGTCTCTGTTCTTCATGACTCTATTCCTCTTCCTCTTCTTCTCTATCTGCTTTTTCCGTTGCTCTTCGATCCAGCATTTTTGGAGTTGAACCAAAGTAACGTAGTTCGAAGGAAGCGATGGATACTTCTCCTCCTCCTCCATAGAAACGTAAGAGGAATACTCAAGAATCGAAAATGGCCATGAATGTTGTGTGTGGATTCATATAGAGAGAAAGCTCTGAAAAGTTTGATAGGAGACGACTGAAAGACCTTTGGACAGTAAAATTACTAAAAATGGACATAAAAATGCTAAAAATACAAAAAATGGACAGTAAAATACTAAAAATAGACAGTGAAAATACATTTAGGGATAGTTCTGCCATCTTGAAAATTATTTTTAAAAATTAGGACTTTTCGCATGAAATAAATCTTAATTAGGACCTTAATAAGACAAGAAATTTTAGGAAGACTTTTTGCATTAAATTTTTATAGAGCAGGACCTCTCATTTATTTCTCCTAAATTTTTTTTATTAATTGCTAGGTGCCATTAGTAATATGAATAAATAACAATATAATCACCTTTATTTTAATGTGAATTTTATTTCCGTAATTGATTGAAACCTCAACAATATTGGTAGAGTGTCCTTCAATGAATGACTTTGAAAGGTATTTATGAGGTATTATTAAAGATTTTCAAATTTTGAATGGCTCAGTTGAGCAAAGGTGCACAGGCGCACCTCTGCCGAATCCAACGGCTCCCTCATCCAACGGTCATTACACGGCTTCTATCACACACTGTCGCATGTCATTTCAATGATTTAAATTGAGAAAATAAATGTGGTAAGAAAATTTATTTCACAATTGAATGGCAATTGGGACGCGAAACTAATAAAAATATGGCCACATGTCAGCTACTATTTACAACAACCCATACAAAGAATTCCTGCACCAACTCCAACGCCTAGTAGCAGCTGGAAATGGCAATTGCTTTTTATTACTCACTAAAATTTTAATTATTCTTATCTATTATTATATAATAAGCCAAGTTTTCTTATTCCGCAGAGTTGGCAAGCCCCCTTATTGTGCCAAGCTCTCTTTTTTCCGTTCAATTATTCATGCCCTTTCTTTTCTGGATTACAAGAATGATGTTATTATAAGTTGCACCTTATACAATTATATTGCCCATGTCAGATGATCTCTGTAATTTATAGGGAAAAACACAGAATTGATTTGAAAAAACTGATTGTTGGATTAGATATATTTTTTATGAATTTCATATTCGCAAAAAAATCACAGTGATCTAACAACGGTTGATTTTTCAAAAAGCTGATTGGATAAAATTGTGATGTTTTGAAGAATAAAAAGGTCAAACTTTTTCATAGACATTTATTAGAAATTGAGATAAATTATAAAAAATTGTGGGAAACTGTCACAATTTTTTATAATTCATAATTCTAATTTTGAAAAATAAACCGTTGGATCAATGTGATTTTTGACATACGTAATGTATACAAGCAGAATATCTAAGCAAATGGTTAGTTTTTAAATTTAATGATTAATGTTCTTAATTTGTTTCTTTCATTTCTTTATTTGACAGGAATAAGGTCATCAGGATGTTTCTGTGATCCTTTGAATTTTAATTTTTTAAGATGGATTTTTTTTTTCATTTAATAACTTATCCACTATTGCATTGTTAGTTTCTTTTTGGCATGGTAAGTGAGTAAGTGATGTATTTTATTTGAATGAACTGGCTACTTATACTATTTTGATTTTTAAACTTTAACTGTTATATTTTAAATTTTATAATTTATGATTCTAATTATTGAATGCATCAACTTTATTAGTAATAATAAATGCAAAAAAAATAAAAATAAAAATAAAAATGGTGGGACAGGCAAGGAATCATATTCCTCATAGTGGGGATGGAGCTAAAATTATATACCCCGACGGGAAACAAGACAGAGATGAGGACAAATTTTATAATAGGGGACGGGGACACGAGATTGGGGAGTAGAAAACCAACCCTATCCCACCCCATTACCATTTCTAGTAGGACTTCCGGCGAAATTCTCTTTTAAAATACTAATGTCTACAGTCTTGTATTTAAAAAAAAAAAAAAAAAACTGTCCAAAGTATCTAAAATGTGAAATATATTTTCACATCTCATTTATTTTCCACTGAAGTGACATGTAATAGTATGTGTCAAAGAAGCTGTGTAATGGCCGTAGGATTTGAGAGACCTGAACCCTGAATCGTTCTGATTAAATATTATTTTGATGTAATACTGCAACCCAAGACTGAAAAGTTGTGTTAAACCTATTAACTATTAATTGAAGGATTGCCCTAATCTTCCCCAAGTCAAGGGAGCCATCCAAATCGAGCAAGCTAATGCTCTCAACTATCAAAGGAAGCCTTTCAACTCTCCATATTCTGAGACTTACAATTCGGGGTGTAGTAAACATCCTAATTTTAGTTGGAAGAGTGATGGGGGAAATGCTTCCTCAAGCCAAGGCAACCCACCCCCAAATCAACCTTTTCAAAGCAACCAAGGTTTTCAAAGTCAAAATTTCCAAAATCAAAACTTTCCAAACCAAGGTTTTCAAAATCATGGTCAAGGTCCTAACTACCAAGGTCAAGGGTTCCCATCAAACTCTAACCCAAATTTTGGTCCTCCCATTCCTGTAAATTCATACCTACGGTTCACGAACGGTTTAATCGGCCGAACTGGTCTAGGTGTGATTGTGTGATTATTAGCCGGGCCGGTCCTGGGATTTTGGATGCCTTAGACTAACTTCTAAAATATTACTCCGACAATGTATTGACAAAAAAATATTGAGTGTAAAATTTTAGTTATTGAACCTTAATTTCTCATAACCTAATACTTACAACAGGTAGTTCACTAAGAAAGTTTTCAATAGTCTCATCTCGAACCTCCTATGACCATTACAAATATATATATTTTTTAAAAGAAAAAAAAGTTAAAACCAATAATAATCAGTTTGGATAGAGGGTTTTCAATAGGCTCACAATGAACCTCCTATCATCGTTATAAACATAATTAAACTAACAACAATTCTATTCGTCCGCCCTTTTTGTACTCTCTCGTGCATCTAACCAACTTGAAACAATTGTTTTGAAAAACTAACTGTTGAATTTGATGCTCCACTTATACGTATCAAAAATGCAAAAAATCACATTGATTCAACAGTTGGATTTTCAAAAAATAGATTGTGACGGTTTCTCGCAATTTTTTCATTATTTTTTTACAATTTTTTTCATAATTACGAAAACCGACCATTGGATCAATGTGATCTTTTGCATTCACGATAAGTATAAGTGGAACTTCAAATCCAACGGTCGGTTTCTCAAAATACTTATTCTAAGTTGATCAAATCATGAGACATGATAGAAAGGGAGGACGAAAAGGGAGAACCAATTAAATTTTCCTTAAACTAATAAAGAAGACTTACAACAATCAATTCATAATGAGAGTTCTTTTTTTTTTTTTTCAATAGGCTCACCCCAAATTTTCTGTCATGATTACAAATATATCAAAAAAATAAATAAAACCTACAACAATAAATTCACAATGAGAGTTTTCAATATACTTACCCCATACCTTCTATCATCATTACAAATATATCAAACAAATAAATAAAACCTACAACAATCAATTCACAATGAGGGTTTCAATAAACTCATCTCGAACCTTCTGTCACTATTATAAATATATTAAACAAATAAACAAGACTTACAACAAATCAACAAGCAATTCACAACGAGGGTTTTCAATGGGCTCACCTTGAACCTCCTATCATCATTACAAATATAATTACATTAATAAACAAAGTTCGATTACAACTCTTGAATATGATTCCATTAAAATGAATATAATTTAACTATATTTTCTATAAATGTATTGTACAAAAATAGAATAATGCTATCAAGAAATCAACAAAATTAATATTCTAAGAAAAATGGAGGCTAAATTGTAGAATTTGTTTATCTCAAATCAAGAAATTCATACTTTTTTCTTTTTTGTTACAAGGTTGAGTTAAGAACTTTTAGGTTTGGGCTAATGCTTAATGGGATGCCCCATACAATACATATATACTTAAGCTTTATCCCAAAACGGTGCCCTAAAAACTGATAAAATTTTGATGCCCTAGGCGGTGGCCTCTTGGGCCTACGCCCAGGGTCGGTTATGTTATTAGCATATTACCTAAAACCCTAATTCTGGAAAGATGCATGAGATATATAGCAATACAAGGGTCTATTAAACTTTCCGGCTAGCTTTCTTTACATGCTGCTCTGTTTCAATTTTCCTTGCCACAAAGTTCCTTTCTACTTGAAGTTGGCTCAAACTATTATACCTTCAAATCCTGTTTGAACAAAAAGAAAAAGAAAAGGAGCGAAAGCCATGCATTTATTTAAGTTGGATAATACCACATGTCCCCACACTATGTGACAATATGAATTTCTGGTTTTTTGTAAGCAATGTGACATTTTGTTTTTGTTGCATTATAGAACTGGCCTAATCAGTGTGGGCTCACATGTTGGTATATTATTAGGCTGCTGGGCTCGGGCCTTTTCCAATAAAGAAACAAGTGGGCTCAAACATTGGTTGACAGTTGAGAGTTTTGTGCAAAAATGGAAGCTCTTTTGTAGCTTTGAATTTTTTGGAAGCTTTGGGTTTGTATGAAAATTCTGAAAATTGGATTAAGTTAGGTTTACTCTTTTATTAGTATTTGGTTTTAATAAATCAGGTTATAGTTATTTGAAGAAAAAAAAATTATATTTATACCTTATTCTTTTGTACAGGACTGGATTGATTCACATAAACAGGAATTTATGAAATAAAAATCAATCAAATTTATAATTAGCTCATCAAGTTTTTATGTTCACGGAATAGTTTCTTGGAACTAATTTTCAAAAATTAAGTATTTATAAGGAACATAAACAGGAGTAATGATTTAGTCAGCTAATGCTGACCTATATCTAACTCAGTTAAACACTTATGGGCATTGGATCATCTCATCACTTAAAAAAGCCTTCATTCATGAGATGATCCAACGGCCATAATATGATTTATTTTATTTATATAATAATACCCTTAATAATAAATTTACATGTGCGTACAATAGTACTAAAAAAACTTATCACCAAGGTGAGTGCCACTAGGTGTCACCCTTGATGATAAGATTTCAAAAGCCCTTTTAGCACTAAAATAGCTTTTTAATGAGAACTAGGAGGGTGGACACGTGCAAAGCACGTGCCCGTTGCAATATACAAAGTTGCATGAAAATTTTTTATCGAAATAATAGCACCATAATATGAGAATAATATAATTGATAACCATCAAAAAGGACCAAAAAGAAAGCCGATAACTATTAAATATAATGCCATACTTTTTGATCATACAATAACCACTTAAAATAGTGATATTTTCTAACAACTAAACATTCTTCACAGCATATTTGATACAACCATGTTGTCCAAAGTACTACATTCACACACCAAGTATTACATGGACCGGTTTCAGCAAATCATACAATTCATCAGAACACCAGAATAGGAGAAGTAACTGACAACAGTAGTTGCAAAATAATTTTGAATACAGTAGTTGTTGTCAAACAACTCTCTAAATACACTATCTCCATAAGAATAACTTGATCGATCCATAAAACTGAGCAAACCAAGTGCATATAAAATATCATACCTATAATTAGATTCTTGAGTGGGTAATAAATTATAGGCTCCGCAAAAATTACTCATTCCTCTTTCGAGAAAGAATGCAAATAATGCAAAATTACTTTTGGATATATATATATATATAAAGAGACTAATCCAAACAGAACTCAAGACCGATCATAAAACAAGTGATCAGAACAACGTCTTCCAAAGATTTGAAATCTACTGCATTTGGAGGAGCGTCTCCATCTTCTGCATAGAAGAAATCTTCAGGATATATTAAGAATTCTAATATACATCTATCTCTTTTCTATATATTTGAAATAATTGATACATATATTAAGAAAGTAACCTTGATATATGAGTATATTCAGCAACCATTTGACCTCTTCCTTTCCTTTTTTTTTTTTTTTTTTTTTTTTCATTTTTTAATTTCACAGAATCATTTAAGCTCTCCATATTTTAAAATTATAATATTATATTATTGAAGATACTAATACAAAGCGTACCTGATGTAACTTAGCATAAGTTGCGTCAGGTTACCTCCATATAAGGCTAGTTGCAGAATAAATTTTAAAAAACCGATCACTAGATTAGATACCCCACTTTCATATATATATATATATATATATATGTCATGCCCATCAAAAATCATAATAATCCAACGATCGACTTCTGTAAAAACCAACTGTAAAAAAATGATGACATTTTGAAGAAAAAAGTACTCTCGGTCTTTTATAGTGACATTTTTAAAAAACCGAATGTTGAATCACTATAATTTTTGCCAAGCAATAACATACATATGATGACTATTTAATCCAATAATGATTTTTTTCAACTTTTATTTTACAACCGGTTAATTTTACAACGATTGTGTCCAGTGCACCATATACTAATATATTAGATTATGCTACTAATCAAAGTTAGTAATAAAACTCTCAATGCAATGGAACAAGGGGAAAATGTTTTTGTTTTTTCTTCCCTTCACTTGATGAGGGGCTAGTAAGAGTTGGAAACCTACTCTTATTACTTGTTATATACGCGGCAACCAGACAGGTATGGGTTATTGTTAGGCACAATGTTGTTAATAGAAGTGCTAATATCAGGCGCACCTTATGCAAGATGCATCAGGTGCTCTCTTCTACAGCCACCTGTGATGAAAATTTTTAAAAACTGACCGTTAGATTAGATACCCCTATAATGTATGTCATGTCTGCCAAAAATCACAGTGATCCAACGGTTGGTTTCTGATAAAACTGACTGCTAAAAAATGATAATATTTTAAAGAACAAAAAAGTCATAGTTTATTAGCAGTCATTTTTCTCAGAAACCAACCGTTGGATCACTGTGATTTTTGGCAGACATGACATACATTATAGGGGTATCTAATCCAACGGTCAGTTTTTAAAAATTTTCATCACAGATGACTGTAGAGGAGGGTACCTGATGCATCTAGCATAAGGTGCACCTTATAATAGCACCTTTGATGTTGTTAATAACTTGCTCAACTTTTTTTTTTTTAATTTTTTCTTTTTTTTTTAAGTTTTGTGGATCATAACCAATTTCAATAATCTAACCATACTTGATTAAGACATGCATTTTGTCAAAAGCCGAAAGAACCACAGATAATTATTTGAAATAATATAAATTAATTTATTTGTTCGATTTGAAATGATTCGTGCAAGTATGAAATTGTTAAAGACATATGGCCTAAATATATTTTATAAAAGAAAGAGTACTCATAGTAAACAAAAGGTGCCGATCCAGTAGTATTCTAATCGATGAACTCCATTAAACAAAGAGGGATTACGTACCTCTTGTTCTCAAATTAATCACGTTAACTTCTCAACTCATCTTGAAGTCTCAATTATTAGAAGAAAAATGCTAAAAGTCTCAGAAAACAAAAAAAGAATAAGAAAAAGAAAAGTATTAAAATCTAAAAAAAGAATTCTAAAATGCATTGTGTCCCTAATGATATGGCAGATGATCCGATCTATCTCTTTTGTTTAGCTATCTAACATGAGTATGAATTCAGCCATTTATGGGCAAAAAGAAATCGGATGGTGTCATTCTATTAAGGAGATTACAAAGTAACAAAAAGATACATATATTAAGAAAGTAATATTAGAATTCTTAATTGAACCCACCATCAATTAATTTTTATTTCAAATATATTCGATAACCATCAAAAAGTAACAGAAAGAAATCGGATATCTATTAAATACAGTTCACCATGTCACCAGAATAGGAGTTGCAATAACCAATTACAGTATTTTCAAAATAATTTTGAATACAATAGTTGCTGTCAGAGTTAAATACAGTAGCTGCTGTGAAATAATTCTCTGAATACAATCCGTAAAACTGTGGAAAGTGCCCATGTTTCAAGCAACTATGTAAAAATATCTGCACAATCGTCACTCCACGTGTGAATTGGAAGAGAAATTTTTGTTGTCTAGAATGCTGTGCTATAAGGGAGTACACTTTTTTTACCAGGGCACTCAAGTTAGCTTATTTTGAGCAATAAATTTAATGTATAAACATTATAATTGCATAAATTTCAAAGTTTGTTCAACAGCAGCTACAGCCTATATTCAAACAATTGTTATTAAATCAAAAAAATACCTGTTATGCAACCATATACTTCTCTTATCTTCTATTATTAATACCAATTAAAAATAAAAAGTGAAGGGATAAAATTGTCATATACATACATGCATATACGTTGAATTTATATCTTATGGTGATTTTGCCATACACACTCAAGCATATAAATACATATATTTAGTGAACATTCTCGGTAAAGAAGCAAAAATTTCCCATATTTCTTCAAAAAACCATTAAATTACATATGAATATATGCTGCAGGAGAGAGATTTAAAAACTTTTATGATTCATATTGGGAGCTAAACTACACTTACACTTTGTTCTGCCTTCAAAGCACCTAAACATACAATTCATGAACTATACCAAGACTATTACTAAATTAAATACACATATAGACAGAATTACTATTTATCTAAGAGTGAAATTCATGAACTATACCAATACCAACTAACCTGTATTCAAGTTAAAATAAAAAGGTGCTTATCAATTAGCTTGCATGAGCCAATTCCACTATTTCACGGTATACAATGTTAGCAGTATAGTCACTATTCACATCCCCTTTCCTGTCAATAAATCTTCTGTTTAGATTTATCACGTATCATCCAAAAACATAATGCATCATGATCTTAGGTACCAAACAAACCTAAGCACGTCAAAATCCAAGCAGAGGATTTGAAGGTCGAGGCCATTGATCTCTTCTACCCTCTCAGGTTTTTCTAAATATTGATTGAATATAACCACATTTTGCGCCTCATTAGTCATTGCCAAACTTTGCTCTCTTCCATGTGTCTTGGTCCTTGGCATCCTTGTGCTTCAATCTTGAAAAGTAAACACAAATGGCACGTCATTTTTAAGGCCCAGCTTATATTTTAAGCCAACCAGAATCAAGAAATGGTCAAACAGAGGCCGATCCCAGTGACCAAGGTTGTCTATTATGCAATGGACGACATGGGTTCAAAGGACTCTCATGATCATAAGAAGATTAGGGTGCCAAACACCATTTCCAGCCATGGGTGGGTTTCGGTGACCAGACTATGCTCCAATGTTATTAACAATGTTGTTAACTTGTTATACAATGAAAAACCTTGCATGGAACCTGTGTGACTAAAAAATTTCAAACATTCCTTGGCAATTTCATTGCCAGTTAATAAATAAATAATGGAGTAATGTACAAAGTGCAAGGCTATGAACAAATAAATACAGTATTAACAAACAATTGAGAAAATCAATAGGAAGGGCCTAAAACACCATATTACAAGCTGGAAATATGTTCGGAACCAACATCATATCGAATTGAAGTGCTGTCAAGATGAAATGCAAATGACTCTGCCAACTCAACGGCATCTTGAACCCTAAGTCGAGTCCCTTGTTGCCCAACAACCACGGCTGCAACCCTAGCTGCGAGTGTACCCATGCCTTTTAAATCTGAAGCACCCCGTAAAATACCATACAAAATGCCCGATGCGTATGCATCCCCTGCCCCACAAGTGTCCACCGGCACACATGGCGAAGGAGGTATATACACAGCTTCTCCTTTTACACCAATGTAAGAACCTTTTGGTCCATCTGTAACTGAGATCAAGGGAACAAAATGGCTCAAGTACCTTGCACCTGAATCGGGGCTTTCTTTCGATGAGAAATTACAAAGAGCTCTCGCTTCATCACTGTTTGCAAACACAATGTCGGCATAGTTTCCTATAATTTCCCTGAGCAAAAAAATATATACATTTAAATGGTGATATGAAAACAGAGTAAATACAAAAAATCCCTATATATATATATAAACAATATATATTCGGATACAGTCAACATGAACTTAGTATGAATCGGATAACTACTTTTTTGTTCAAAAAAATTATTATCAATAAGAAACATATAATACAATAACCAACATTAATCAAATTTAAAAATAAATGTCCAATGCTAGCAAAATTTGGAAATGAATGCTCTAAGCCTCCTTACCAATGGGTTCTTCACAAATTAACAAGGGGGAGGGAAGGAAAATAGGGCCCAAAAAACCTATTAAAATCTTTAAGCGTGATGACCATCTCAATAGTAAAATATTCCATGATATGTTCAGTAATTCATCACTTTAGAAGATATTGTTTTTTCCTTTAGTGATTGATAGAAGTTTTTCCAACATTGTTATCCAACAAAGGGGAGCTAAACAGCATGTTAGTTTCTATTTGTAACCAACTGCTTGCTATTCCTTGCAAGTTGCAACATGCATTGGTGATAATATTTGTCGTATTTCTGTCTACGAAACACACACAGCCTACATAATTCAAATCAAACTTTCCCCCACTAAGATGACAAGCATAAATATTCTAAAGCCCATTTAGAGAACTGAATGCACTGTATATACCAAACCGAATCAAGTTAAATCTCACCAGAAATCATCATAATGCCTCTCAATGCAAGACACATCCGATGCCGTGACAGCAACCAGAGCACCACTCCTGTGTGCATCCTCACATGCTTTTGCAATTGTTTTGATTGTATTGGGAAATTCAAATAGATAACCTTCAACGACAAGTATATTTGTTTTGGCAATTATGCTTGCCAAGCATGGATCATAATTAACAGTGGATGACATACCCTGACATGAAAAAAAAAAAGATGATAATAATAACAAACAATTAGAGTCTTGTGCAATTTAAATAAGTATCATATGGACAGTCTAGACCAGATGAAGGCATGGCAAGGTTTCTCAAAGTAGAAATTTCATAAGAAAACTTTCAAGTATCATACAAATCTTCTTCTAAGAGAATGAATAGAGTAAAGAAGCCTACAAGCCTCATATATATATATATATATATATATATATATATATACATCTTTCCAATTGGATCCAACCTGATATGCAAGCATTGTGCGCTGAGCATCTGGAGTTGTGAGAACTATAACTGTCCCTGTTGTCCCATCCTTGACAGGTGCAGAAAGAAAATTCACATTTGCCCGGCGCAATTTTGTCCTAAAGAATATTAAGGTGACATTTAATTCAGCATATCATGGCAGCAGAAAAGATAAAAAATTAAATGAAACAGAATAAATATTATAATTCAATTGCTTTAATTTCAATCACCAACAATCCTTGTAATCATTTTCAAAACTTAAAAGAATGCTAGAGAAATACAATTTAAAAAAAAAAGCTCATGAGATATTCAAGTGCACCCTGACCTGTAGAAACCACCCAATGGATCGCTTCCAATGCTGCCTGCCATAGCTACATTCAATGCAGGGCTTCCAATGGGCCGATCACCAAGCCTGGCCAAGGCCACCAGGGTGTTCGATAGAGATCCACCAGCTGCAGCCTTGTAGCTGCAACCATCCATCGCCCGCAAAACTCTACCCCTCTCTTCATGATTCACAACCTTCCTAGTCCCCTTCTCTAATCCCAGTCTCTCCAAAAATTCATCATCGACAATGCCAGAAAAATCTACCTAGAGATATGAAATGAGAAAAAAATTACAAAAAATTATTGACCTTCTCATACTTGAATTACCCTGTGCAACAAATCAATTTCAAATCTTGATTTGTTACCACATACTGATTCAAAGTAGTGGCTATGAATCATTATCAAATATCCAAAATTAGTGAAGCAACCTCAATATGTGCTGACGGTGCTATTTGAAAGTTTCACACATACATGCACAACTATTTTGGATTAACATGGAGGTGCTTCTCCATAAAAGCCATAGCTCCCTTTAGTATCATCCATATCAGTTAAATGGTGAAGGTTTGCTGTTGCAGTTTGTACATAAAAGAAAACGAAACATTATCAAATTATATTCATGTGAATTACACTCGTTAGTGTCAGAAAGATAGAAACTATCAATAAACCATTTCTTTGCAAATAAACGTGAGGAATATTGATATTAAAATAGATTATAGAAAAGCTCAAAGAGTTGGATGTTGCGTAGAGTTAAATGTAATACTATATTACTTGGTTATACAAAATTGTTTAAAGTAGTAATATTCTCTCACAACGTAACATTCATCGCAACATCGTTGGTATAGCCACAATGTTCTAGGAAGAGCCATTACACTTACTATAGCATGGATTGCTTTCTGAGGTACATTGGCAACCAAACGGTGGTAAGTCATAAAATTCTCCTGCCCCAGAGAAACAATTGAAGTAACTTGAAGCAATAAGATCCCACATTGTATCAATGTCGGAACATAATTGTTTGAACACATCAAATCCTACAATATAGTTTGAGCGTATCCAACACAACTTAAACCACACAAATGAAACCAAAACCAATAACCAAAGAAACGAGAGGAATCTTTGATCATATGATAATCAAAAAATTTTAATAATTCATTGACGATATTCTTAATCAAAATTCTCTAAATTTTTTTTCCACTATTTGCTCCTTTTATCTGTCATTCTTTTCAGGTGCTACTTGGTATCTGGTTACTTAAAGATGGGTGTAATTTATAGTATTCGATATTTATATGTTGATGAAATAAAAGTGTACTGATAGGATTAACATTCCATCTTTTAAAATTGACAACCACCGGCTGGGTTGCTACAACTTTTAAAAAATTTATCACTTTGTGTATAATCTAGTGTTCTAAATCAATAAAATAATATATTAAAATAGATTCATACATGTTCAAAATTGACAATAAATTTCAATCAAACAATATTGGATGAGATTTGAGAGACCAAAGAAGGGTTTCTATCCAGCAATATATGAGATGTATAACTTATAATTCATGCAATATTCCCTAAAATAGAAATCTACGAAAACAACCACCACCAACCCCAACAAACACTTCGCCCCTCCTCCTCCTCCTCCTCCTCCTCCTCCCCTCCATAAACTTCTCTGTGTTTGGAAAAAAAAAATTCTCCTGTGACTATCTCTATTCATTTAACCCCAAGGCCCAAAAGAATACATATGCCACCATATTTGTCTTAATTAATTGCAACTTTTAACCACAAAATGACATGGGTTACATATGTCTGAATGGTCACAAAATGGGCAAATTAAGTGTGTTTAATTAAATCTAATGATAATAAAAGAAAAGAAGATTATGTAGTTAATTTATTTGCCGTAAATATAATAGACTCTCTAAACCTGTGGACTTAGAAAACATAGCATGAAGTTTTTTCCAAAATTTTCGTTGCTGGGTATATCTACAAACTCATTGTTAGTTAATCACTAACATATCGTGATATCAAGCATAGCTAATAGGTTACATCTATTTCCAACCTCAATTTGAATGTATGCTCCACAGTGGACTTATAAATGAGATCCTTCTAAAAGCCACAAGCCGATGGACCTCCACTACGTGAACCTTCCAAAAGACATCTGGCCAATGTTACCTTCCAATAGACATAAGAGAATATCACTACTTTAAACGATTATTGTATAACCAAGTAGTATAGTATATTACATTTAACTGTATGCAACATCCAACTCTTTGTGCTTTTCTATAATCTATTTTAATGTCAATATATACCTATCATTTTGCATATATATATATATATATATACAAAAATATATGTCTGCCTCTATGTTAAACTAATTTGCATACTTATATCATATTTCCTAAATAGTTATATCTCTATGTGGAACTTTGAAAAAGCACCTTAGGCACGGGCTACCCTCTCCTAGTACAGGTTATAGACTATAAGAGTACTCCAACCGCGGCGAACTGTTTTAAAATTATGCAATCATGATCTGTTTTCAAATATGAGATGGAACATATTCTAAAAGAGCACAAAAAAAATTTAATCCTTGACATATATTATTGCATCTAATGGATTTCTAACAGGTAAACTTTCTTGGCTGCTTTGATGCAATGGAGCCAAAGGACTAAGGGATTAAGGGCATAGATTGCAATACTTTCTTTCAGGTCATGAAATCTTGGATTAAAACAGTCTTAAATTCACAAAGGACAGTTCACTTCTGTGAATAGCGACATAAAAGAGTTGATGAAAACCTTGGAAAGCTTAGGAAGAAGCTGAAACAAAGTATTTTATTACAGAGAAATTAAAGTAGCTTACCTTAATGATCTGAACAGCAAGGAAAGCCACCCATACATACACAAGCAGTGCTAACTCTTTCCAATAAATGTTGTAAAATAGGGGAACCAGGATGGATACGACAATTATTGCAACAACCACTGTAAGAAGTAAGAAGTAAAAGAAAACCAATGTAATCAATAAATCCTGGAAGAGGGCTACCATTGAGAAACTAACACATTATTGGATTTACCTCATCATCTAGTGAAGAAGTTGGACCAAGAGTAGGAACATAGAAGAATGGTATGGGCTTTTGACAAGATAAATATGCAAAAGATAAGTAACTGTTTGTAAAATGAACATAAATATAATTTTCCTTGATGTAACCTACTTATTTGGTAACTATTCAAGTACAAATACAAATTCCTTAAGCATTTTTACAGAAGAACCTCTTGTTTTTAGGAGATTAATAACATCCAAAAGATACATCTAACAGAAACATCAAACCTAGAATGGGTGAGTGAGCATGAAAAGACAAGCCACAAGTTATGGCAAGAAAATTGCCTCTTAATACAAATAAATATTTAACAGATAGATCTCAAGTGGAGGAGGAAAAGAAGAATAAAAAAAGAATGGTAATGCTGGTTGACAGTCATGAGAAAATCTGCAAATACAACCCAGTAAATCAATTTCAATGGTGCGTAACGGCTATTCTACCTCAAATAACTATACATCAACTAAGTTTATTATACATGCTAACAAACAGAACCTAAACATATTTCATTTGACACAGTAAACATTGTATCTCATCTACAATCTAACTCTACTTGTCTTGAACCCTAAATAAAACTGAAAAAAAAAAACTAATTACTTTCAATCTCTACAAAAAACCCAAAGAAACAAAACAACAAGAACACGGCACGAGACTAAGCTACACAACAGCAGAAACCAAAGAAATAAAAAAAAAATCAACATCGAAATAAATGAGAGAGAACCCAAAACTTCAGCAACAAATCAAAGGACCACAGCAACAAACATCAACGAAATCAAAATCAAACATGAATCAAAAATAAAAAATAAATGAGAGCACCTGAATCTCCAGCAAAAAATCAGAAGTCTAACTAAGAGATGAACGAGAGAGCACCTAGTCTGAACACCCTCATTCAGTTCATAATAATTTTCATTTAAAAAAAAAAAAATCTCTAACCAATTCATTCCCAGTAGAAGCTTATAGCAATCAAATCTCAGTTCATCAGTATTAATATTGTAACTTTTGTCAGGTAACTAAAACAAAATTAGGAGGGTAACTCAGTTGGGGTTTTGTCGTACCAAGTTCAAGTCCCTGGCTCAGGTCTCAGCCTATCCAGGATATTTATCTTACGACTGACCGATCTGTGGTTAATAGAGTATTACAGTCATATGTGAGATTAGTATGATGGAGATTAATCGAGGTGCATGTAAGCTGACCGAAACCCTGATCGGCACCCTCGTCATCAAAAAAAAAAAAAAAAAGAGAAAAAGGGGAAATTTTGAAAGAAAGGCCAACAAAAATTGCTCAAAAAGTAACGAGTACTTGTAGAGATTGCAGGCGTTCGGATTGCAGAGAGAGAGAGAAAAAATGGGAATATGATGAGCTAAACACAATTGGTCATTTTGAGCCGTCTTGTTGGAGAATCAAGTGACGTGGGTGAAGATGGTTCTGATGATGATAATGGTGATGGTGATGGTGATGCTGATGGCGATGGCGACTGTGAAGGCAAAGATGTAGATGATAAAATGGACGGTGGTGATGATGTGGGATCAGAGGCCTCTGGTTCCTTTCTCTTGTTCATGCCTCTGTCTTGACTCCCTTCTCTATCATCTCTCATCATGTAACCTTTCAATCGTTTCACGTCCGACAATTTTACTGGCTTCACTATAAAATCCTCGGCACCTTCTTCCAAACATCTATTACAACAATTCAAGCAATTAAAATAAAATTAATTAATTATAAGCTCCATATTCCATAAAAAATAAAATAGAAAAAATTATATAATACATGTGTATATGTACCTGTCAATCCGCGCCAAGACGTTCTCAGAAGACATGATTACCACGGGTATCTCTCTGAAAGTAGATGATTCCTACTTAACATAACAAATTTCAATAAATCTAACATACATTTTTTTTTTAAAAGAATCCCTGTATATAGAACTCTTCTATGCTACGTTCGGTTGCTGAGAAAAGGCAGGAAAATAGCCTATTATGATTAATTAATTAATTGGTTTAGGTGAAGCGAGTTGTCTTTTTTATGTCATTTTTTTTGTCAAAGCCACAACCAGCGTAAAAAATAAAATTCAATTTTTTTTATTTTCTTCTTTTTTCCTCAGTTTTCTCAGACACCAAACATATATTGCTACAAAAGTATAGAAAAGTGTGCAGATAAAAAAAAAACTGACCTTAATCTTCTTGAGCAATTCGTATCCAGTCATTCCAGGCATACAGTAATCAGTAATGATCAGATCCACCTTCAAACCCTAAAATCACACGAACTAAAAATCAGTACATCGCTTAAAACTCCATAAAAGATTCGAGTT
>JAESVK010069141.1:0-13411 GCA_017140935.1 Hamamelis virginiana
ATGATAGTGAAAATAATTTCTTATGTAGTTATGTAAAATGCATGTTATGCTTTAAATAATAATAAGGGTGCTTGTAAGATAAATGAGGCGCCAAACTATAAGTAAATCATGGAATGTTAATTAATTTACTTTAATGTGATCCAATCCGATGGTTGATTATGGAGGCCAGGGGTAGGATGGAGTCTTAGTTATATTAATTTACTTTTTTGGGTGCCTGGGTGATATGTCATTATCTGGATCCTCTGCATATCACCCAAGTAAGAAAGTAGAGCATCCAGATCGTGACATATCACCCAAGCATATCCATGCCCATGTAGATGATTCAGATCATGACATATCACCCAAGCACCAAAAAAATCCAAGCAGAGGATCCTCATTCGGGTAGGATGAGTACTCTTTTAATTGTTATTGTTAGAGGAAAATTACAATTGGGGTGCTCTCATGGCAGGTTGTAATTATAATCTTTTTCTTTACTTGCATGATGAGATATATATTGGCTAAATATCAATATACAAGCTAAATTAAGGGAATTGAAATTGATTAGGGACACATTTTGTAGAGACTTAAAAAAGCATTTTCCTTATTAGATAGTGAATTTTTCAAAAGTTTCATGTACAAATTTTATCATAATTAAATTAATGAATCACGGCCAATATATAGTTAAAGTACATGTCTCTTAAATTACATGCACTAAATAATAAAAATAAAAATAAAAATTTGAGGGTTCATGTTAAGAGTGATGATCGAAGAGCAGCCGTAGAAAATGGTCTGTACTAGTAAATAACGTGACATTATTCCTTTGCCATTATTGAGTATTATCTTTTTGTAATCTCGTGATGCACCAGTCAACACTGTCATAGTGGGCATGGAGTTCCTTCTCTCCTAGCCTTATGGGTTTTTTGGTATTTTTATTTTTCTACCGCTTCTTTTATATTTGTTATTGAAACCAAAAGATGCCGGAAATCAAGAGAATATAAAAATGAAACTGTTAGCCTAAATGGTTCCAATCCAGCATATGTTATATGGTTTTAATAATAACAAACATTTGCCGCTGCGTTATCCAAATATCTTGTGCTTAAATGTTAAATTTGTAAGACAGATTTTCAAGATAGACTGGAGCAAACAAATGGACAACAAAATCCATGAATTGGAGGCTCAAGTATTGAAGATGTTACTATTCCCAGAAAACTGTTTTTCCCTATGAAAAATTTAACTAAGTATGAAAAATGAATTTTTGATATATTGAGTTTTCCAAAATAATTTTTGGCGGTAATTGATCCCTATATACTCATTAACTGAGTACAGCCTTGAGGTAGCTTTTATACGTAGTATATAATACCTTACTCGATAGATCAATTTTTGATACTGTTCACGAAAATTATTTTTTGTACTAAAATTGATTTTCTACATTTTGATTTATTGGGAATTTGATTTTCTAGTATTTTCCATTGAATCCAAATGGGGGGTACTTCCTTATTTACATTGTAAACTTAAGTAAATGAAAGTAAAAGTAATTAAAAGTAAAATGCAACCATTTACTTAAATGTTTATATGTAAATAAGTGTTCTGCAGGAATAGTGGCAGATTGCTGTTGGAGTAATTGTCAAAGTTGTTGCTGCAACATTTGACATTGTGAATGCTGATTCAAACATGGCTGCATCTTCAAACGGATTTGTTGCATTTTTCAAACCAGTTTGAATCTGCAGATTGCCAAGACGCTCCTCCTAGACGCTCCAACGTATAGCTGATTTCTAAGGCTATAAATACACTTGCCATGAAGCTTAATTCTACATCCAATCCTATACACTATTGCAGCTTACAAGTGTTCATCATTCTTGAGTGATTCAATTCATGTATTTCTCTCTATGAGCAAATTAGTTTAAATCTTTGAGAGATATTATTGAGAGCGTATTTTGATGTATTCTCAGAGTTGTTGAGAATCATATTGGTGGTCATCCATATTCACTTGTATTTCTTGTGAATTTAAGGTTTTGTATAAACCTTGTTTGGTGAGAGTCTTCCACTGTGAAAGAAGGCTGTGTAAAGGTTTGAATCTCCACCGGAAGTGAGATTGATAGTGGATTAATCCTTGAGACGGAGATCTTGAGGCGTGGACGTAGGCGGAGACCGAACCACGTTAAAATCCTTGTGTTTGAATTTCTCTAACTCTATCTCTTGCATTTAAATTTATTTACTTGCTTTATATTTTGTTGAGTTGAGATTTAATCTTGCATTCTAGTTATTAAAAGTTTGAGTTTTCAAAAACACTCTATCCCATTTTTAAATTAGTTTTTAAATTGCCAATACTCTATTCACCCCCCCTCTAGAGTATATTTTGGGCCAACAGAATCAATAAAAGTCAATTGAAATCACATAAAAAATGAGATTGAGAGAATATCATGCATGGAGAAATATCAAAAAATTTAATTTATTTTCACTTTCTTCTTTATATATGCGTGTCCTTCCTTATGTTTTTTTATATTGTTTGTTTTTGTTTTCTATATAAACTGTCTAATCGGTTAGTTGTAATCAAACTAATTATTATTGAGACTCAGTTTTTCTACACATAACTCCCTTACATAACATTGGCTGCCATGGCCGACAAGTTTGGACCCATATTCACAATCAACCTCGGCATGCAACGAGCCTTAATTGGTAGTGAGTAATTGGGAATTAGCGGAGGAGTTTTCTTACAACTAACGATAGAGTCTTTTCTAATCGGCCAAAATTCATAGCAACAGAGCTTCTGGGTTACCACTAGGCCACAGTCGACTTGAGCCCTTATGATCAATACAAGTGGCAAGTGCGCACGATAGACATGATGGTGCTTCTCTCGAACCGCCTACTCGAGATGCTTGGACACATCCGACAATCTGAGGTGAGGGCAGCCATAAAAGAGATGTACGAGCAATTGGTTAAGAATAACAGGGGAAGCGGTGCAGATAATGTGTTTGTGGAAATGAATTAAGTAGTGGTTTGGGGACTTAATTAACGCCAAAAATGCTTGCCTGTTAAAAGTGTTGTGCAATCCCAAGCGTAGAATCTACCATTGCAGGCATAATAATTCATGGAGTCTCATGTTTGTGTCCTTAGAGATAGAATGTAAGAGAAAAACTGAAAAATCTTTTATGAAGTTGTTCAGTGTAGAGAAAAAGAAAATAAAAATCCAGTGTTGTTTTTTAAATTGGTTTTGTGTTATGCACACAAAAATTGTTTGAATACTTTAACAAGAAGAGAAAAGAGCTGGGATTTAGAGTTCAACTTGTCCACATCCTTGGTTCTAATTCCTCACACTTAATAGTACTCATCCAGAATACATTGAAGAATGGTCTGGATAGGAGATTTAACAAATAAACCCAAATATTTACACGCCCAAATTACATTGAAGAATGGTTTGGGCGGAAGATTTGACAATAAAAACTATGCCACTGTAAGAAAATAGGATATTCATGATAAACACTCCTTGTGATATTTTTACAAACACTTGGAATGCTTTCAGCTTTATGGACCATCTGTGGCAAGAAATCCTGTCTACAGATGGTAAAAGCTAGCCAATCCTTGTGGATCATAAACAAATACTGTATTTATCACAAATATCCAAATCTGTCAAGTTAGGACATAGTGTGAGAAATCATTTACCTCAGATGTGAATCAATAATCCCTCATCAATCCCAGCAGATGTATTTAGCTACTCATTACAGTTGAAATAAACTCACTTGAATCAAAGTAAACTGAAGACATGATTTAAACTTGAAAACTTATAAATTTACTTGTATAAACTGAAAATAGACCAAACTTTGTTTTAATACAGAAGAAATTTAATAATAAACTGAAATTACAACTTAAAATAACTTAAGCAAATTAAACTATTCCTACTGATAATAAGAAACAAAAGAGAAAGATGAGAGAGAAGAGAGAAATTCTAATCCTAAATAAAAACTAGTTACAAAAAATATGAAGAATAAGTTCTCCAACATTCATCCAAAAGCTTATATAAGATTACAATGAAAATACCAAAATGCCCCTTGGAAAGTCACAAATACCTGCAAAAGATAGCTATGTCGGTTACCATTATAGATAATGCATAAGGCCTATTATCGGTAATGGCCTTGTGCAGCTTGCTTTAAGGCTAAGTCTTCACTTTCTATCGATAGTGATGATTTGGACTATCGATAACTCAACAAAACTGGAATATGATGGATTTGCTGCATAGAATGATTACCGATAGTCACATTGTGGACTATCGATAATGAGACATCACTGGAAAGTCTTGCCATAACTTCTTGTTTGCACTACCGATAATAAAAAAGAGATACTATAGATAATGCTACTTTCCATTATCGGTAATTCCTCATTCACCAAAGAGATATGGCTCAGTAGAAGTGATCCACTGATCCAGACAAATTTACGTGATCATCTGTAAAAAGGGAATAAGACGGTTGGATCTCGCTGAAATATACTTAACTATATCATCGAAAATCCAAGTAGCTACATCGATCACAGCATCTCCCATAAATTCCATAAAAAGGATCACTTCATCAATTTTTGAAGCACTTTCTGAACCCCTTGCATAAAGATTTGAGTGAAGGATCTTGTTCATAGTTGCATACTCCGGACGCATAAATCCAATCGGAAATGTCTGTCCATCGTCCTTTGGAGGATTAGGATTATTGTAAATAATTTGCATTGCTTCAGCTCGATTCTTCTTCACATGAGTTGGATAGGGATATTCGATCTCAGCCTTGGTTAGTTGCTCAATTTTTAAAAATTCAGCAATGTGGTCGGGAGTTAATTTCATAGTTTTCTTTGAATTCATCTTAGCAGTTACAACATCTGTATCAGCGTCTTTCACTGCGACTGTATAGAAGTTACGCACAACCCCTTGCTTGTACCCCTTCCACTTGATGAACCACTGTCCTAATTTCCTCTGATGAAGCACATTTAGGACTCTGCTATTCGGGTTGAAAGCTTTAGCTTTGACGAATCTTTCAAGCTTAAACCCTTTACCCTTAATGAATTCTGCTCAAGTTTGCTTCTGAGGCTTAGGTACTCCAGTCTGCCGTGTCGGTTTATCTTGGTAGCTTGCTGACACTGATCCTAATTCCTTCCTGGGATGCCCAGTTGTGCTGATATCAGGATCGATCCTCTACTGGCTCATCCTCCACATATGGCCTTTTTAGAGGAAACCATGATGCATCAGGTTCAGGCCCAATGGGTCATCAGAGTCTATTTCAGAGGAATCAGGCTGAACCATTTTGGCTTTCCCTTTGCCTTTGGCTGCAACCTTGGCCTTCTTTGATGGATCGAGGCTGCATCGTAGGTTCTTTGAGGGAGATACTTTTTTCTGGCTCACGTGGTGGTTTCTTACGCTTCTGAGCCCATTTTATTTTTGTGAGTTTTGTTTTCTTGCCCTCTTGTTCTGCTCTTTTCTTGGCTTCTTGCTCAGCCTTCTGCCTTTCTTCTTCAGCTTGCCTCTCTTTTAGCTGAGCCAAAAGTTCTCCGGTCCTCTTGACTCTTGCCATACTTTCTATAATTCAAGGATATGTAGACAAAGCCAAAATGTAAGAGAAATTTTTTTTTTTTTTTTTTTTTGAAATTTTGGGCAGTATCTCCCCTGTAAATTTGAGATTTCCCAAATACAAACAAACTCAGAAATTCATCCAATCAATCACAATCCAAAATGATTTGACAAAAATCCCCAATTTTAAGTCATGAATATCCCAAATCATTCATCAAAAATCTTCAAAAAGTGAAAACACATAATAAAGCACATACCTTTCTTCTTTAAAGATAATATAAAATTCCCAAGCCTTAGCCTTTGTTCCTTGCCCAGTAACCACAAGAAAAATACAACCTTTATTGGTTTATGAGAGGGAATGATCGTGCGTATGAAGGTATGAAGAATGGGTTTGCTGAATGGGTATGGGAAGTGGCTGTTACAGTTATAGAGAATGAAGAGATTTTGTCGTGGGTTAATGGCGGTTTGGAGAGTGAGAAGATGAAGGTGTTTTAATGGTAGTTTGGAGAGTGCCAAAAATGCTTGCCTTGAAAATATGTCGTGAAATCCCAAGCGTATGATCTACTGTTGCAAACATAATAATTCATGGAATCCCATGGTTGTGTCCTCAGAGATAGAATGTTAGAGAAAAATTGAAAAATCTTTGATGAAGTTGTTCAGTGTAGAGAAAAAAAAAATAAAAATCCAGGGTTGTTTTTGAAGAAGTGTAGTGCAATCCCAAGCGTAGGATCTATCTTTTGCAAGCATAGTAATTCATGGGAGTACCTATGGTCATATCCACAGGGATAGAGAGTTGAGAAAAATTACAAATCCCTTTGAAAATTGTTCAGATTCGAGAAAAAGAAAATAAAAATTCAGAGGGTTGGTTTAATAGTTGTTTATGCTAAACACATAAAAGTTAATGAATATTAAAACACTAAAAGAAAATGAGCTGGGATTTAGAGTTCAACTTGTCCACATCTTTGGTTCTAATTTCTCACACTTTTAAACACATCCAGAGTACATTGAAGAATGATCTGGATGAAATATTTAACAAGGAAACCCAAAATATTTACACGCCCAAATTACATTGAAGAATGGTTTGGGCGGAAGATTTAACTTTAAAAGTATTTGTAATAGAATTCTCATCTAGGATCCATTGAAGATGGTCTTTGATGGAGGATTTAGCAATAAAAACCAACCAGCTTAAAGATTATAGGATATTAATGCTAAACATTTTTTCAAACATTTTAGCAAACACTTGGAATGTTGTCAGCGCTAAGCGCCACCTGTGCCAAGAAACCCTGTCTACAGATGGTTAAAGCTAGCCAATCCTTGTGGATCTGAGCAAATTCTGTGTTTATCAATATCCAAATCTGTCAAGCTAGGAAATAGTGTGAGAAATCATTTACCTTGGATGTGAATCAAGAATCCCCCATCAATCCCAGCTGTTTAAAACTTAGCTACTCATGGAATTGAAAGTACGCAGATTTAAAGTAAAGTAAACTAAAGACATTGATTTAAATTTGAAAACTATGAAAATAAATTACATAAACTGAAAATAACACAACTGTTCTAATACAAAGGAAATTCAACAAGAAATTGAAATTACAAATGAAAAAAGAAAAAAGCTAGCTAAATTATCCTAAGTATTTGAAAGAAAATTAGAAAGATATGAAAAATCTAAGCTAAACTAACTAAAAAGTGAAGAGAGGAGGAGGGTGTGTAGAGAGGGATGTTGACTTTTGTGCCACTTTGGGAGTCATACATCGGTGGGTAGAAAAAAAGGGGCAGGGTCCAACACTTATAAAATGAGGTTTACCCTCATTGTTTTAGACACACCAATCAAATGCTTAGTTAGTAACTTTTGACTTTAGTAAAATTCTTCTGTTGGCATTTTTTGTAAAAAGGGACAGAGGTGAAAGTTAAAGTTTTACTAGTGGGGAAGCTTTGTGGGTGTATTTGGGGTGGGGAGAGAAATTGTGTGATTGTAATAATTTTTCACATAGTGTATTTTATTCTCTGGGTCTGGTGGTTTTTCTCTTATTTTGGAGTTTTCCACGTTAAATTCTGGTATTGTGTTATTTCTCTATTTTTTCTTGATATTCCTATAAAGGTTAGATCCTAGGGGGTGAATTTGGAAGGTCCAAATTCCCAACAACTGGTATCAGAGCTTGGGTTCCTTTTGGCGGGTGTAGCTTTGGTGTGGTAGTGTGGATACGTACAGTCTAAGGAGGTTCTGTCTAGGAGATTGGTATTTAAGCGTGTCCGTTGTGACCCTCCAATCTTTCCTGGGAACTTACTTAGTGAGTACTATTCATTTCCATGGTAAAATTCATCGAAGCGGCAATGTCAGGAAATAGGGCTTCAAATTCTATCAGATTTAATGTGGAGAAATTTGATGGGAGAATCAATTTTGGCTTGTGGCAAGTGCAAGTCAAGGATGTTTTGATTCAATCAGGATTACACAAGGCGTTGAAGGGCAAACCAATCCCTGAAGTCAGCAGTGGTACTAGCTTGGCTGATAAAACAAAGAGCGATGAAGATTGGGAGGATTTGGATTTGAGAGCAACAAGTGCGATACGTCTGTGCCTGGCCAAAAATGTTCTTGCAAATATACATGGAATATCTACGGCAAAGGAACTCTGGGAAAAGTTCGTAGAGTTATATCAGACGAAGGGCGTCTCGAATCGGGTGTACCTGAAGGAGCAGTTTCATACACTGCGGATGAATGAAGGTACGACTATTTCAGATCATTTAAGTGTTCTCAATGGCATTGTCTCTGAGTTAGAATCTATTGGAGTTAAAATTGATGATGAGGATCAAGCCTTGAGGCTCATCTGGTCTCTTCCATCTTCCTATGAGCATATGAAGCCCATTTTGATACATGGGAAGGAGAAAATAATTTTTTCAGAGGTTGCTAGTAAACTCTTTTCTGAAGAGAAAAGACTAGGTAGTGTAAGTAAGGGTCCACCTGAGAACTCAGCATTGGTAGTATCAGGTAATTGGAAGGGGAAGAACTCCATGAAGAAGAAAGTAGTCTGCTAGGGGTGTAGACAATCTGGGCACGTCAATAAAAATTGTCCAAGAGCTGGAGCAGGTTCGGCAAGTGGCTCCAAGTCAGTAAATAGAGATACTGATAATGATGCTAACTTTGTGTCTGATGCCCTTTGAAAAGGGGCATGTATATCCTCATGGCATGCCGCTAATTCCCAAAGTTGCCATAATAGAGGATGTGTTAAAGTTAGCGGGTCCGCAAGTTTGCACACAGGCATTGGTTTGGCATTAATGCAGGGTGTGTGGTGGAAATTCATGTCGATGGCTGATGAACTTCCAGGAAAGCCAAATATGGAAGTTACACCATAATTTTTTCAGCAAGGTTGTTTTTTGACATGGGCCGAAATGAAATGCTTGGAATTGGTTTATTCTGAGTGGGTATGCTTTTTATGATGAAGCATGATAGCGAAAGCTACTAAGATCTTCATCGAGGTGGAGCATGGTTGTGGGACCAGCCAAAGTCGCCAGGTGGAGATTGTTGACTTTTGTGCCACTTTGGGAGTCCCACATCGGTGGGTAGTAAAAAAGGGGCAGGGTCCAACACTTATAAAATGAGGTTTACCCTCATTGTTTTAGACACACCAGTCAAATGCTTAGTTAGTAACTTTTGACTTTAGTAAAATTCTTCTGTTGGCCGTTTTTGTAAAAAGGGACAAAGAGGTGAAAGTTAAAGTTTTACTAGTGGGGAAGCTTTGTGGGTGTATTTGGGGTGGGGAGAGAAATTGTGTGATTGTAATAATTTTTCACATAGTGTATTTTCTTCTCTGGGTCTGGTGGTTTTTCTCCTATTTTGGAGTTTTCCACGTTAAATTCTGGTGTTGTGTTATTTCTCTATTTTTTCTTGATATTCCTATAAAGGTTAGATCCTAGGGGGTGAATTTGGAAGGTCCAAATTCCCAACAGAGGGAGAGGAGAAGGGTCCAAGAAGCCTTCACAAAGTATAAATAAGCTTTTAAGTGAAAAGACCAAAATGGCCTTGTGAAGCTTGCTTAATGGCTAAGCTTCCTTGCATTACCGATAATGCGAAAAGGGAGTATCGGTAAAGGGGGCATGCTGGAATTTTGGATTGCTACATTTGAATACAATTACCAATAATTGGAAGATGGCTCTATCAGTAATGCATGCTTGCTGGAATTTGATGGGTTCAAAATGTCTTGGAGCATTACCTATAATGTCTAAACTACTATAGATAATGAGGATATGCTCGATAAAATGTTACGACTTCAAATACTTGTATCTTTCTCGTCCGGAGTCAGATTTGGATGATCTTTATATGCTCGCGAAGCTTGAGAAGTGTTCTTTCCAACCATCGTAGTCTCAAAGTCTGATTTAATCAGGAGAAAATCAGTTTTTAGCATTACCCAGATTGGTTGTTTTTTGCACTTTTTGACTTCATTTGCTCATATCTCCAAAACCATTTGGAATTTAGCTTTGAAATTTGATATAAGACATCTAGACACACTTAAAAGTATGTCATAAAAGTCCCATGACTTTTGAAAACTTCCAAGGCTTGAATCCAATCTCTCTCTTTACATGCAAAAACATCCACTTTATGGTATTTTACCTACAAAATGGCAAAAACATTAAAAACCATTATAAATATATATTCACTAATATAATGGCTAAAGTATGCACAATATGGTGGGAATAATGCAATAAAAATATGCAAATACATAATGCAATCAGTGGTTGTTACCATGCTTATAGGGAAGCGATATTAGGGTGTGGAAGTAGAGGAAGTTCGATTCCAAAAGGCGATTAGAGAATTTTTTGAATTTTTGGGGATGTTTTTTTGTGGCAGATTCAGGCATGGTGAAGGGTGAACAAGACTCTATGGATGTGATGTTGGCCATTGATAGTGTTGAAAAAAGGTAACGGGTCGGTATTTCTTATGGATCGGGTATCACGGTTGATTCGTATTCTCGATTATGAAAACCGGTGTGGTGTCTTCCTACAAGGCTTCGACGATGAAATCAGTTATCAGAGTAAGTATAGAGAAAAACACCAAGTCCAAAGATGGAGTGATTATCGATTATCTTCTGTGAGAGGGTGAAAGTGCTTTAATAGAGGTGATCAAGGATATTGCCATGTGGTCGATGCTGATTAATCTGTAGGTCAACATCGATGCTCATTACCTTGCCCTTAATCACAATTAATGGTTGACATAAGTAGGTGAGCGCGGGTCGGTATTCTTGTGGATCGAGTATCACGGTTGATTCGTGTTCCCAATTATGAACACCGATAAGGTGTCTCCATAAAAGGCTCTGACAATCAAGTCATTTATCAGAGTAAGTATAAAGAAAAGCACCAAGTCCAAAGATGGAGTGATTATCGATTACCCTCTGTGAGAGTGTGAGAGTGCTTTTATAGAGGTGATCAAGGATATTGTCACGTGGTCGGTGTTAATTGATCTCCAGGTCAACATTGATGCCCATTACCCTACCCGTTATCACAATTAATGGTTGACATAAGTAGGTGAGCGGCTATTTAATGATCTACCTTACCCAGTAATCATGCTATGTCTTATCACGCACGAATCTTTATGGCCATCTCGTAATCATCAATAATGGACAGTTGATACTGCTTGATCTATATATTGATGTGGACTGATCGGGTGATACTAAATGGGTCGGGTAGAGTTCTTCAGGTCGAGCTGTATTCACAGGATCGGGTTCAAAAGGATCGATCCGACACGTGTCGAGCCATGAGTAACTTCAGGTTTTTACTTTTTCAGCTATTTTCACCGAGGATATCCACGGTTACAATGCTGCTATAATGCCATTTTAAGGTTTTAACTGTTTTTTTTTTAGGAGGATGTGGTGAAATAGTTTATGTGTAGATATCACTTGCTTATAAGCTATTAGATGAAAGAGTTTGTTCATGAAAATGAAAATAAGGAGCATTGATACCACGTCAATTACTATGGGCTATGGGCTTTTTCGACAAAAAAATAAAAAAAATAATGTGGGCTTTACTATTCCATGTCTTGAAAAAGGCTAAAAAACAATTAGATGTTTACATTGGAAGTAGGGATGGCAACGGGGCAAGATGGGGTGGGGCGGGTATTTCATTCCCCCGTCCCTATCCTTACTTATAAAATTGCTCCCCATTCCCATCCCGTACCCCGACGGGGTATGTAATTCTATCCCCATCCCTGCCGTCCCGTCATTTCAATAACAACTTCAAAATATAATGCATTAAATGTGCTTTTAAGAGGGTTCGAACACATTACCTCCACTAAAAAGCTTGTATTTTAATAATCTAAATCGCTAAATTGTGTGTAGATTGTAATATACTATTAAAATAAATAATTTTCAACGACTTTTTTATTGTAATATACTTTTAAAATAAATAGTTTTTCAACCACTCCCTCAAATGGATCTACTTGAAAAAGCAAGCGTTATATTAGATATTTTGAAAATTAACCGTTGGATGAGATATTCCGCTTATATACATTATGCATACCCAAAATCACATTGATCCAACGGCTAATTTTTCAAAACAAAAATTATGAATTATAAAAATTATAACAATTTTCGATAGTGTTGTCCTAAATAAATAACCCTAGAAGGGGGTGAATAGGGTTTATGACAAACTTTAATCAAATATTACCAAATAAAATTTAGATTCAATTAATTTCAGCAGAAGCAAATATATATGAACAATTAATTGAAATGAGAGAGGAAGAGAGAAATCAAACAGAGCGATTTAACGTGGTTCGGCTCGCCTACATCCACGCCTTAAGCACTCAGCCCAAGGATTCCACAATCCACTTGGGCTAACTCCTTCAAGATTGAGAAACCTTTACACAGCCTTCTTTCGCAGGTGGAAGACTCTCACCAAACCTCATAAAGAACTTTCTCAAGTGCTCACAAAGAACACTTGACAGTGCTCACAAAGAACACTCTCACAAGCCTCACAAAGAGCACTTAATACAATATCAAGAGTTGGTTGTGTACAATATATGTTTCAACAAGCTGATTTACACAAGTATAAGCTCAACTAATAGCCTCTCAAATGATTAACAAGAATAGCTCAAGGATTTATAAGAGAAAGCTTTGATTGATGAATGCTTGCAATGATGCTATTGACTAGTATTGGATTGATGGAAATAAATGAGAAGCATATCTCTATTTATATTCATTTAGGTCTGAAATGGCCGTTTGAAACTCCCTTGAATCTCATTGGAGGAGAGGGGAACAACAGGTCACAATAAATGCTTCATTGCCAAAATAAGAAAGAGCCGTTTTGTATTTGCAGAAGCCTTAGTCGACTAGACAAATGGATTAGTCGACTATCCACTTAAAATTTCAAAGCATTTGAGTTCCCAGGCTCGGTTAGTCGACTAGGCAAAGACTAGCTAGTTAGTTGACTAGCAACTTAAAATCAGTTTGGGAAAAATCTCCAGGCACGGTTAGTCGATTAGACTAAGGGGTTAGTCGACTATCTCTTCAGCATTTCAAAACAATGGCTACTGGACTGCTTTTAGTCGACTGATAAAAGATGTTAGTCGACTAGAAGACTACTTAGTCGACTACTCTAAGTGTTTAGTCGACTAGACTAAGAATTTCAAAAAACTAGCTACTGGATCATGTTTAGTAGACCAGACTAAGTGGGTTAAGCTTTAGTCGACTAGACATACTCTTGACCTAATTACTTGATATTCTTAAGTCCAAATCAACTTGTAACATCTAAAGTAGTTAACTAAAGCCAAAAGCATTTTTGACTAAGTTACAAAGCTTTTTACAAGTTTTCCAAGTAAATGTATACTAATGCAATATGAGAAAACTTTTTGTCTTGAGCTATGCAAGTTTAACCAATTGAATTGCCTTACATACAACTCCTAAACATCTTGAC
>JAESVK010069143.1:0-23046 GCA_017140935.1 Hamamelis virginiana
TTCCCTAATTACAATCTACTAATTGGTTTTAGGGCACAATTCTAACATTTGGTTCTTGAATCGTCGAATTTGGACTTGAAATAGGCCCGAAAAGCCGAAAAAAGGTCGAAATGGGCTGAGATAAGCCCACATTCGGGAAAAATGGACCCATGGCTCGATGACCATCCACCTAGGGACGGCCAACCGTCCTAGGGTGGACGGTCACCCAAGCCCAGAGTCCTCTTCCGCCAAATTTTGTGATTTTGAGTGTTTTAAGCCCTTGGGACTCTTCCAAACTCTATCTAGAGCAGCTTGGGGAGTTGTGCACGACCTTGGAGGCTTTTGAAGACTCATTTAAGACCCTTGGATCACTCCTTAGGGTTTTAATGAGGGCCATTGATCAAATTGAAGCCTTTCCCATATATACACCACTTATAAATCAGTTCAAAGGAGGATGAACTTTGAGGAGAGAGACTTTAGCACTTGAACCAGCCCCCTAGAACCCTAGCTACGAATTGGGAGGCAATTGAAGCTTGGAGAAGAAGGCTAGGAGCAAGGAAGAAGAAGGCAAAGAGGTAAACTTAACACACCATTATGTTTATTTTGATGAGTTGCATAACATAGTTAAAATCTGCATATTTCTTCTTCTTCTTCTTCTTCTTCTTCTTTTTTTCTTCTCTTTCATTCTTCTTCTATGCTTATTTTATGCTAGGAATGGATGTTTAAGTTATGCATTCACGGTTAGGAATAGGAAGTTAGAGGTCAGTTGCATGTCATAATATACAGTAATTTTCTATGCTAGCGAGTCTTGTATGATTAGCTAGTAAAGTTTAAGTCTTTTGTGTATTGTGAAGCATGCTAGTTCTTATGTAGTCATTAAAGTATGTTTAAGAGTTGTTTTATGGTTAGAAGACATGATTAGAAGTTATGTTATATGCATGATATTTTCTGTTTTTGTTAAAATGCATGTTTGTTAGGAAGGGTTGAGTCTTTATATATTTTATCATCATAATAGGTTGATAAGGGTAGGTTCATGTATTATTTGGTTAAATATAGCAAGGTTCTTGATCTTCTATAAACAAGTTATACCTTGGAGTGTATGTGATATACGAATTGTGTTCTAGGGAGCGTGCAAAGGTAAGATACTGCCTTGATGTTAGACTTGGTTATTTTGAGCATGAATATATGTTATTCTTGTCTAGTGTTTGATTTTTCATATTAGCATGCATTGTAGAATCTTATTTGTTGTTTTAGTGAATTAATAATGATTTTTAAGTCCCTCTAAAGTTGTTTTCAAATCTGTCCAAATTTGAAATCAAGTTTTAAAGTGGCTAAATTATCATTTTTAAACCATGTTTTGCATAGAATCTCATATGTTAATTTAGGACATCATGCTAGTTTGCATTCTAGGTTATTGTCACTTCATTTGTTTCTTATTTTTTTGGCGTTTTTGGTACACTCTTCAAATCACTCTTAATTCTGTCCAGAATTCAAAAGTGGTTTAGAAAGGTCTAAAAGCCATTTTTAGGGTCAAATTCAACCTAGAAATATGACTAGGTTCACATAGAAAGACTAGATTGCATTTAGGACATTTTTCATGCATTTTATTAATTGTTTTGCTGCATTTTTTATGCATTTTTCATAATTTCCAGCATGTTCTCTTTTAGTGTTTTAAGTGATTAGACTAACTTAGTATTAGTTAGGGACCCTAGGATTAGGGGAGTCACTTGACTCACTTAGGATTGTCCTTTATTATAACAATTACAATAGGGATAGAATTCTACTTAATATAGGAGTCTATTTCGAGAAAAGTTCTAAAAGAAAGTATTTTCCGATGAAATTGGGTTTTCAAAAGTATTTAAATTGGAATGAAATTTCATCACATGAGAAAAAGTGTTTTAATCAAATTCTAACTCTCGAAGATAGAGTCCTAGATGAGGTAGTGATTGCTCTGCAATCAAGCTTCATTTTACAACATTCGGAGGCTAAATTTGAGAGTCTTTGCACCGTAAGTACTTTGATTTTGTTAGTTTTTGGCCTTACATGTGTTTTCGTCTTGTATAGGTTGTTTTCGTCCATAAACCAAGCTTTTCAACCATTGAGAGAGTGTTTGAATGAAGTAGAGCGAAGGGAGCATGCTAGGATGATTACCGAGCGAGAAAAGTTGTAAAACCGAGCAAAAAGTTCATATTTTCCTCAAGCCTATCGATAGGGCCATAGGCCTATCGATAGGGTACCTCTCAGCAATGATAAATTGCAGAGAAAGTGGAACTGCATATGACACCTATCGATAGGGGAGAGTCCGGGCAGTTTCCTAAAGTGATTCAAACTCTGATTTAGTAACTGCTGTTTTAGTATTTCGAGGGAGCTTGGCTGGAGGGACTGGGAGGCACTATTTAAACATCTTTTCAATACTGAAATAGGGTTCCCATTCATCGCAGATTCACATATAGCCACCATTGATTTCTCTCTCTTCTCCATAACCATTCGACGAGGATTATTGGCTGCACATGGAATGAATGAGGACCTCCGGTGATTCAGCCCCGATCATGAGCAGCTAGACTTCTTTTCTTGGGTGTAGATGAAGCTTGGTTAGTGGTTTTTCCATGTATTGATTATAGTTTTGGATTTTGTAATCGTTTATGACATTGTACAACTTTGGGAGATTGCCTTCTCGAGCAATCCGTTTCTGTTAATGTTATATCTTTCAAATATGAATGTTTTCTGTGATTTCAATCATATTAGTTGTGCAATAGTATCGACCGAATATGCTTAGATTCATCTAGTCCATTCATAACTTATTTAGATAATCTGTGCATGCTCCACTTGACAGATTATGCCTCGTTTGGATGAACCGAGCTAAGTGAATCTAAGCATAACACTTTTGATGATTTATTCTTCTAGATTAGATCATCACCGTTCATAAACCATTACGAAACCTTAATTATAATTGCATGCATAGTAATTCCCTAATTAAAGTGGATTCGAAACCCAGGGATCCTTTTACTTGATTTAATCAACAGTTTTAATTCCGTAGTTTTCATAAACAACCAACTCATCAACTCAAGAGATTGTTTGGTAACTAAAATTGAATTCATAATATTTTTCTCTTAACTCAACCATTAGTCCCTGAGGTTCGACACCCGTGCATAAACTACTTTTCCAACGAATTGAAGTTACAAGCACGAGTAGTTTTATAAATTTAAATCTTGATCACAAACAAGGAAATAACCTCCCTTGTTTGGGCCGATTTGGTAGAATCCTTTCAGCTATGTAGTTCATTACAATAGGATGAGTCCTAGGTATTCGAACTACGACGGACTTTGATCTCTATCAGGACACTGGTAAAGTACGTAGGCAGCCAATAAGGCATAAGTCCAATCTTAGGTTGACTGTAAGTCTCCTAAGGTCTTTAGGATTGTGTTTACTTTTTTATTATCTATTATTATTATTATTATATATTATTATATATTATTATTTATATTTTGTGGTTGATTAGATAATTAGATTTGACATGAAAAGATTTTTATAAAGCCCAAAATTAATTAGGAGACCTTTAATTAGGGTGAGATAGGTGCCTACAGGATGCGTTCTGGATCCTTCCTATCTCATAACCTAGCCCCCAAATCCGATTTCGGTTCGAAGACTTGCTTTTCCTTAAAATATGGAGTCACTATTTTGTTGAAAATAAAACTCTTTTTATGGTTTCCTTATTCTTTAAAAATAAGGTGGCGACTCCCGGTTTTTATCAAACTCCTTTCCTTTTTCGAAACCCAATCTAAGTGAACTCCCACAATAGAAAAGGATGATTAGGATTGGATGATCTTGAGTGGATAATAGAGAAGGATAAATAAAGTAGATAAAAGAGAAGGATAATGAGTTATCTACAATCCACAATGATAGTGAATCCAATTCCTAAAGAAGCTAAAAAGAGAAGTGAGGCGATGTGGCGTGCTCACAAAGGGTGTTACAACTTTGCACCCCTAGACTATCAATTGTGACATATTGACCCCATATACTCTCAATTTGTAGTAGATTACACCCTTCTGTCAACAAATCAAATGTTTGTTTAACAAAAAAAAGTCACGTTGCATTCATACCTTCACTTAATATTAGTGGGAAAATACCTTCACATGAAGGCACTTGACTTTCTATCTGTTAAATGGATGTTCGATAGCTAACAGATGGGTGCAATCTATCACAAATTAATAGTACAGGGGTCAATGTGTCACAATTGATAGTCTAAGGGTACATAGTGTTTTTTGCTAATAGTAGAGGGATCATTCCGTAATTTCCCCTTTTAGTTTTATCAAAAGAAAATGAGTTTTGATAATTGAAAATGAGAATTTTTAAAAAAAAAAAGCCTCACTTGATATCAAAAAGAAAAATGGTTATTTAAAAAAGGAAATTAAGGATTTAAGCAAAATCATTTTCAAATTTGCAAATGGCAAAGAGAATTTTGAGAAGTTCTTAGGAGCTTAAAGAGTTGGCTTTAACAAATAAGGTTTGGGATTTGTTTCAAATTCTAAAAAGAATAAGTCTTCTCTATATGGATTTTTTTGTGACAGCGTCGAACTCCATTAAACCAAAAACTTATTATCCTCAAAGAAAATCAAACAACTCTTGTCAAAAGCATTCAAATGTCACTTATCTTTATTATGAAAGGAAGGGACATGTCCAATATTGTGATAACCCAAAAATTTTAAAATTATTATTTTTGCATTTTAACTTAAGTTTTATAGCCAAACAGCCCCTAAGTTTTATAGCCAAACAACCCCTTAAGTTTTAATTATAAACAGTGGCCAACCTCTTTTTTCTGCTCTTATTTGAAAACCATTTGAGAGTTGAGAGAGAGAAGCAGAGAGGGACCCAAGAGAGAGAGCAAGAGAGCTTGAGAGCCGACAATGGGAGATCGGCCGTGAATGAGGTGCAGCCACCATGTCTCGCCGGAGTAAGCCACTAGAGAGTTGCCGGAATCCTCTCTTCATCTTCAAAAGGGTAAGTTTATTTCTTTCTAGCAAGTCGCTTTGTTTCTTTAGTGTGTATTCTTGGTGATTTGAAGAAGTTATTCTAAGAGTTCAAGTTCAAAACTGCATACATAATTATTTCTCCCTACTCTCCTTTTTACATTTAATTTTTTTGGGATTTTGGGCTTGGATCTGTACTCGAGGTTTGTGATTCTGGTGAAAGGATATATTTTCAACTATGATCCATGGCTGTGATGGGGAGTTTGGGTTGGATTTTTGACATGCATGCGGGGTTTGATAAGTTTAATAAATCCTTCTAAGCATACTTACAAACAGTTTTGAATTTCATGCGGTTAATTCTAAAATCTTGAGAAATCTTTAATAAAACTTATTTATTTAAGTCTAGATGGCTGAATAAGGTTGGTTCCCTTTTTATTTCGATAGTCTAGGTTTATTCAATGAAGAAATGGAGTTTGCATATAGGTTTTGAAAGATTCAAACTTCCGAACTCTGTTTGGGGTTTTTTTTTTACTTTAATCCTTTACCTTATAGTGGGTTTCATACATACATGAGTTTAAAAGATAGTTTCCATATATTTAAAGCTTGTATGTACTGATTTAGCAGATGGGATAATCTATTTCGAGTTTTATATGGCTGAGTTGGGTTTTGGATTTAAGAAACTTGGGTTTTGATTTCTTCACATGATGTTTAAGCTTTAAACCATGGGTTTTGATCCTTCAATTTTGTTAAAACTTGTTGGTCTTAACGAGACAAAACTTGCATATGACAGATTCACGGTTGGGAAGGATTACTGTTAAGTTTTGAAGGTTTGTGATTTGGGAAAATAATGAACAGCAGCCATGACTGCTGGATTTCAAACTTTGGACCTTATTTTTGGGTCTTAAAACTTTAATTTTTCATTTCATGTTATTTAAATTTAAAACTTGGTTAATCTTTGCAAAAACCCATCTCATTTATGTTTGGTATTGTTAGGTTTAGATTATGTGTGTTGGCTTGTTTCGTTTCAAAACTTGGTTTGTGTTGTACATTTTTAGTTGTGTACTAATGATCACAAGTGAAGCCGTGCCTAAAGTCTCTAACTCATCATGGATTAGGATGGTAAGTGACTTAGCGACCTAGGGATCATGTTTAGGTGGTTAATTATCTTATACTTTCCCATACCCTTGGTTTATGGCCATGATTTGATCTAAAAATTTAATTTGGGGCTTTCAATAAACCTGGATCGATCCAAGAGTGTTCTGGATCGATCCAATAGCATATGAATTCAACTGCAGAACCTGTACAGAATTTCATACCACTTTGGATAGATCCATGATCGAAAAAATCTGAATCTTTTCTAGTTTTAATCCTTATTTCTGATTGGTCATTTGCAACCTATATATATATTAGGTCATCCGAGATTCAATGTCACCTGAGCCGCCAGAGAATCATTCCTAATTAAGCCCTAAACATCCTCTTCCCTTGTGAACCTTGAGTGTTCTTCCTTTCTTGTAAGAATCATATTGAATCTTCATTTATACCTTATGGATTCAATTTAATTGCTTTTAGGATACCCAAGAAACCTTGAAAACGACACTTCAATATCTATGGTGAGAAATTTCTATGGAGATAGGAAATCTCTCATGACTTTTGATTGAGAAATCAAGAGTGGGGCCAATGGGATTCGTTGCTGAGCATGTTGTGAATATGGAGGACTCATTGGGATGAGTTGAAGAGATCTTAGTACACTAGGCCAGGGTTTGGTGAGATCGAGTGTATGGTATAATCTCTGTACTCCCTTTTCAATAGTAGATTGCTGTTTTTCTCCCGTGTTTTTTTCCTGAAAGGTTTTCCATGTATATCCTGTGTTCCTTGTGTTGATTTACTGTATTGAGACTTATTTGCTAACTATCAAGAAGGAATGATTTTTGATTTGTTCATGGATCCCTCTTGATAATTGAAATATCATTCGTATTTCTTGCTCACAAGGTGTTTGGGTTTATTCTTGAAAGAATGAATTTAGTTTGTTATTTGTGTGTAATGTTCATATATGTGTGATTTCTTGTCGAGAAATTCTGAAGTACTGTAGATCTATAAGGAATCAGGTTTTTCAATTGGTATCAGAGCTAGAATCACTGTGATAGGCTAACACCTAGGTGATATTGTCCCTAGATCATAATTTTATTCTTCCATGGAAGAAGGAAATTCAGTCACACGTCCACCTAAGTTTGATAGTTCAAATTATGCCTATTGGAAGGCTAGGATGAGGATTTTTCTGAAATATCTAGATGAGAGAGTGTGGGTCACTGTTGAGCAAGGTTAGAAACCTCCTCGCATGAAAGTAGGAGATGATATCTTACCTAAACCTGCTGATAAATGGGATAAAGAAGAGTTAGAAAAGGCTGGTTGGAATAGTAGGGGTCTAAATGCTATTTGCAATGCGTTAACCGCTAGCGAATATCGTATAATCATGATGTATGTGCTTGAACTGGAAATGAGGTGCACAATACATTCCCAAGCGTAGGAATCCACCGGTCGTCAAGCAATAAATACTGAGGGAGTCCCCAGGTCATATCCACAGCGAGTGGAACAGGTCCAAATGTTCCTTATGTGTTGCAAACCAAAAAATGCAAAAGAAAATGTAAAATCATGGGGGTTTTAATTGTTGAGCGTTTGTTTATACTAAATTATGACAATTTATAATAGAAAACTAATTAAGTTTTGTGAGATGAGTCCTATGAGTTCATTCCTTCCAAACCTTTGATATATGACTTCTCAAACATATACTCAATTAAGAATCATTTATTATATGGTGTTGATTGGAAGATTTATCAATAGAGGCTCAAATAAAGTGAAATGAATGATAAAATGAAGTTCAATACTCTCATTAGCATTTTCACAAACATGTAGCATGCATATGTGCTCAATAACCAATTATAACAAGTTATGCAATGGTCGTGAATATGATACTACAAGGGTTCAAAAGATGTAGCATTTTCACAAACATGTAGCATGCATATGTACTCAATAACCAAACATAACAAGTCATACAATGATCATGAATATGAAACTACAAGGGTTCAAAAGATGAGAGAGCATTTAAACAACATTCCAATCACATTGAAAGCTTTTGAGATGAGAAAGAACCATTTACCTAGGGTTTGGAGGGGAAATCCACCATAGAACTCACTTTTGGGGTGTTTAGCTAGCCATGAATGATAACAAATGCACAATGAAGAACAATAAATGCATAGAACTTGAAATAAATGCTAGACTATTGATTGAAGATGGGAAAACAAAGTTTAACAAGCTAAAAACTAAATTACATTACATAAACTTGAAGGAAAACTAATCTACTCCTAAAACTAAGAGAGAAAACTAAACTACAACTACAACTAAGTAGGAAGGAGAAGGAGAGTGCTTCTCCAGCTGCAAAATGTTCAATAAATACCCCCCTTTAGGGTTACACGAATGAGGGATGAAAATACAAAAGAGCCCTTGAAAAAAGTATCAAATTATAAGGGAAATCTGTTGAAAAATTGGGGAGACAGTCGACTGTTCGGAGCAATAATTCGAGATTCAGCTACAGTCTGAGACAGGCAACTAGGCAGTCGACCAAACAGTCGACTGTCTTAGCAAACAGTCAACTGTTTGGCTCTTTGGTGCTCCTTCAATGAATGCTCGAGCCAACTTCCTTCATGCAAAAGCATCCATTTATATGCATTTTACCTACAAGGCACAAAAACACAAAAAAACATAAAAAACATATAATTATGAATATGAATGGCTCAAGTATGTGCAAAATGATGGGAATAATGCAATAAAAATATGCGATTATATGGTGCAATCACCCCCTCCAACTTGAACATTGCCAATCCCTAGCAAGAACTAGCATAAAAATAAGAACTAAACAAAATAAACAAACCTAACAAATCCACATTCGTAGGAAAAAGCGATTGCATTTAGCGTATGCAACAAGCCTTTAAACCCCTAGGTTCCCCCTAGTGGACGAGTTGTTGTCTCGTGAGGGTTTGCAGAACTAACACCCACAAACAAGAAGAGTATATTCCCCTTATTCACAAATGTCAAGAACAAATTTCAACAAAATGGGCATGCAAAAAAATCTATCTTCTCATAAGTTGTGCAATGGTTTGAACTAGATTTGCATAAATAAAATCCTTCTGTTCGTGAAGAAAACCATTCAAACTCATTTCAAACCATTGAATGCACCAAGTTTAAGCTACAAGATGGGAACAACAAGAAACACGACGAAGTAACACTTTGAACAACAATCGTTCACAAGAGAAATGATTTGATTAATAAGTAATGTGTGAATGAGAGGGTGCTACTTAAGTGGATGGATTGTAACACAAACATGAGAAGTTATATGTACAAGAGATGCATAAAGACAAATGAAAAAAAAAAAAAAAAAAGGAAATGAACAACAAGATACATAAACACATGAGATAGTAAAATTGCAACAAAAGCTAAACATAAGCAATTCATGGAATCCAATAGGTCTTTTGTTGCTCAATAATACTTTTAGGTTCAAGGATGGATAACAAAAAGAAATGTGATGGTTTTATAATGTGGTTTAGGTTATCTACCCAACCATCACATACACAACAACCTAACCTATAACACAAAAACATATTACTAAACAACAAATACAATACTAAACAACCAAAAAATATATAAAACCACTAAACCCACAAAATGAAAAATAACATTGTGCCAACCATGAGAAGCAGTCTTGAGTTCATAGAAAATGGGAATGAAAGGCCTGAAGGCTTTTATTATTGCAATGTCTTTTTTTTTTTGTTTATTTTTTTTCTTTTTCTTTTGCTTTTTGCTTTTTTCTCTTTTTCTATTTTCTTTTTCTTTTCATTCATTCTTTCTCAGGGTTGCATTATTCAACCCTTACATCAATCATTACAAACTTCATTTCCCTTCCAATGATTATCTGTCCAAACATGAGATTTGGCACTGATAACACCAAAACACAAATATACAAAACTACACAATCAACACAATTCATCCAAAACCTAAACCACCTAACCTCTACCCTTGGGCTTCCTAAGCTGGCCAAGAAAAGTAAACTTGAAGGCTCAAAATTAGGTGCTAGCGGCAATATTAATGAAAGACTCAACTGGATAAAGAAGGCCTATGATCATTTTCCATGAATCACAAATGTGTATACAATGCGCAACAAAACCATTAATCATTACATATGCTATACAAATGGTGTAAAATGGTGGGAATGATGGTAGTGGAACAAAAAGAAAATGGGAAAATACAAAGATACATGGAAAGAGAGAACAACAAAAAAAACAAAGATTACAAAGCTTAAGCAAGACATTCTTTGGTTCAAAATGAGTAATGAATAATTCGTGCATATGCATTGAAGGAAAATCACCTACACAAAAGTATATGCTCAAAATAGGGCATGAATAAAAGATTTATAAATTCTCATAAGCATACAAATATTAAAACAGGTTCAAAAACATTAAGTGACTAAGGGAATAACTGTAAAATCGAAAAAAATTAAACAAAAACTACCTAAGTGTGAACAAAACTACTATTTTCAAGTGTGTACAACAAGTGTAAACCTCCCCCTCCAACTTGAATTGTGCATTCTCCTCAATGCATGCAAAGAGAACCATTAAAGACAAATTGAGAAAGAGAAGGGACACAAGCACCTGTATACGTTTGTCATGATTTCCTCAACAACTTGTGAAAAGGTTAGTATGCTCATAATAACAAGTAAATAAAAATTAATAAGAAAAAAAGTAAAAAGAACTAAATTATGAAACAAACACTACTATGTACAAGCTAACAGTATAAGATCCTATCCACCAAGATCAAAAACTGTTCGGATATGCTCCCTCTTCTCCAAACACTTCTTAATAGAGTTCCCAAGTGAAGAGAACTCATTCAAGAAGTTGGGAGCAACTTCTTCCACCTTATCCTTATTTATGCCCTTTGTATATGGTTGAAAAGTTTCATTTCCACCTGAAGTGGCGAATTTTAAAATGTAGGGCATTGGATTCAAGTCAAGCTCAGGTGGTTTGGATGTTAGGGACAAAAAGTCTTCTTCAAGAGAGGGAGGGGATAACTTCTCAAACCAAGGTAGCACCCACTATTTCTCTTCCAATACAACACTCACCTCTAAGATAGTGGAATTAATCTTTGGACATTGAGGCACATCACCATCACTAGGATTCACATTTGGCTCATTAGGAGAGGAGTTCAAAACATATTTTTCAGAATTTTCACTCCTAAGTGTGGGGATTGCCTTAACTTCCTCTATATGATCATCAATGTTATTAAAAATTTCCTCACTTTGTTGACCATGAAAAATTGTTTCAGGTTGTGAAGGAAGTTATCCTCTTGTTGAAGCATATTCAATAAATTGGTCAACTCGGTAAGTTCATTTCTAATATCATCAATAGCTTGGGCATTAGCCTTTTCGCTGTCTAAGAATTGTTCCAAAACGTCATCCAAGCTCACTTGAGGTGGTTCTTGAGGTGGTTGGTCTATTTGGTAAGGTAGCGGGGCATAACTTTGGTTTGGGTTTAAGTCAAACCCTTGATATCCTTGACCATCAAAATAGGAGGATTGACCATCATACTCATAATTTGGTTGGTCAAGAGAGGAATAATAACTCTGTGGCTCTTGAGGATTAACATCGAAACCATTACTCCAATCAAAAGTAGGGTAATCTTGCCACCCATGATTATATGTGTTGGAATGTGGAGAATTGTAAGAGTTCTCTTGTTGATTAAGAGCATTAGATTGCTCAAGGAATACTCTCCTATACATGAGGAGATTAGGACAACCATTAGTGGAATGCCCATATGTCTCACAAATGGCACAAGCCTCCTCAACTTTGGGATACAACCTTGACATTCTCAAATTTTGGATTATATGATCCTTCAATGTCATTATTTGTGGAGGGTTATTATGTCCCAATGCACTACAGAAATGTGCATTCATATCCTCTCTTTCTCCCAAATATGGAATTGGTCATAACCTCCTTGCATTGAGGTTGGGTCTTGGATAATTTTTTTTTTTTTTGAAGAAAAATTAAAAACAACCACAACTACTATTTACACAAAGAATGAGAAGAACTTACCAAACTTGTAATGCAATTACAAGTTACCACTAGCTCTTCTTGGATCACTTAGAACGCTCGCCACTCCCCGGCAACGGCGCCAATTGCTTGAACTGGAATTGAGATGTGCACAATAGATTCCCAAGCGTAGGAATCCACCGGTCATCAAGCAATGAATACTAGGGAGTCCCTAGGTCATATCCAAAGGGAGTGAAACAGGTCCAAATGATCCTTATGTGTTGCAAACCAAAGAATGTAAAAGAAAGCGTAAAATCGTGGGGGTTTTGATTGTTGAGTGATTTGTTTGTGCTAAATGATGATAACTTGAAAAAGAAACTAATTAAGTTAAGTAAGATGAATTTTATGGGTTCATTCCTTCAAAACCTTTGGTACATGTATTTCTCATAAAGATTATCACCTAGGATCCATTGAAGAATGGTCTTCGATGGGGGATTTAACTTTAAAAGCATTTGGAAAGGAATTCTCATCTCGGATCCACTAAAGAATGGTCTTTGATGGAAGATTTAGCAATAAAAGCTCAATTGAGTAACCCAAAATGATGGAATAAAACCTAACACTCTCTTTGACATTTTAGCAAACATGTGGCATGCATATATATGTGCTCAATAACAAAAATATCACAACTTACTGGTCATACAATGGTCATGAATATGACACCACAAGGGTTCACAAGATAAAAGAGGATTAAACGTTATTCCACAAACATTAAAGGTTCAAGAAATGAGAAAATACCATTTACCTAGGGTTTGGAGGGGAAATCCACCATAGAACTCACCTTCTTGGGGTGTTTAGCTAGCCATCAATGATAACAAATGCACAATGAAGAACAATAAATGCAAAGAACTTGAAATAAATGCTAGACTATTGATTGAAGATGGCAAAATAAAGTTTAACAAGTTAAAAACTAAATTACATTACATAAACTTGAAGGAAAACTAATCTACTCCTAAAACTAAGAGAGAAAACTAAACTACAACTACAACTAAGTAGGAAGGAGAAGGAGAGTGCTTCTCCAGCTGCAAAATGTTCAATAAATACCCCTCTAGGGTTACACGAATGAGGGATGAAAATACAAAAGAGCCCTTGCAAAAAGTATCAAATTACAAAGGAAGTCTGCTGAATAATCGAGGAGACAGTCGACTGCTTAGAGAAAACAGTCGACTGTTTGGAGCAACAATTCGAGATTCAGCTACTGTCTGGGATAGGCAACTAGGCAGTCGACCAAACAGTCGACTGTTTGGCTTTTTGGTGCTTCTTCAATGAATGCTCGAGCCAATTTCCTTCATGCAAAAGCATCCATTTATTTACATTTTACCTACAAGGCACAAAAACACAAGAAAACATAAAAAGCATCTAATTATGAATATGAATGGCTCAAGTATGCGCAAAATGATGGGAATAATGCAATAAAAATATCCAATTATATGGTGTAATCAGTGTGAAACTTCCAATGAAGCTTGGGATGTCTTGAAGATAACCCATGAGGGTACTACCTTGGTCAAGAATTCAAAACTTCAAATGCTCATATCTCAGTTTGAAAATTAGTATGGAAGAAAATGAGACATTTTCAGACTTTTATACTAAGTTGAGTGACATTGTTAATTCATCGTTTAATCTTGGTGAAAGAATTCCTGATTTTCAAGTTGTTAAAAAGATTTTAAAATCTCTTCCTGATCGCTTTCAACCAAAAATCATAGCCATTGAAGAAAGTAAAGATATAGGTTCAATTCGAGTGGATGAATTGGTTGGATCCATTCAAACATTTAAATGAATCTAAGAGATTCAAAAGGCAAAAACAAAAGTCTTGCTTTATCTTCAATGTAGGAAAAGCTTAAATCACATGAAAATGTCCTTGATGTGAATGATGATGAGCTTGCACTATTTGTTAAACAGTACAAAAAATATCTTAAGGCTAAATAAGGATTTTCAAATCAAAATAAAAAGTTTGACAAAGGGCAAGGCACATCATCATCAAAAGTTGACAATCGGAATTCAAAAACTGGAAAAGAATGTTTCAATTATCACAAACTATTAAAAGTATGCCCTAAAACTAATTATTAGGGAACTTATATTTCATTATAAACTCATGTATGAAACTTTATTCATTTATGAAATGGCTTTTAATTATCATGTAAACTTATGTTTAATTATTGTTCATGATGAAGTCCTTGGATAGTATGATAGGGAGTTATATCTCAAGTGTTGAGATAGAGAGACTTATAACTTTCAAGTACATCTATCCTAGACTTGTTCCTAATCATAGGTCTATATATTTGGGCGATTATAAACCGTTAAGATTAGCACAGGTTATACTAGCTCTAGTGGGAGGATGGTGAGTCTCAAGTCATCTGTGTAGAAACACTATAGTAATCCTGTGGGTCCTTGTTAGAGAACAAGTATACCGAACGTGACCAATATAAGTACAGCTTATGGAATTCTATTTGCATGTCAAAAGCTACTCATGTGTATAGTCACACTTGTAATCCTTAGACTTGAGACACCACTTATTATCTTATGTATGAATTACTAGAGTTTGATAGTATCTCGTACACCCTTAACCATAAGGATGTAATCGGTACTCATTGCCTCTAGTAAGTTACATATGAAGAAAGGTGAGTGTGCAACAAAGGATCACCACCCTTAATATGAAAGGGCGAATGTCATAGTTAGTTCACAGATACTATCTCGATGAAGTCTTTGGCCAAAGCAGAAGGTAATCAAAGAAAAAGTGTTTTCAAGGATTTACCTAATTGAGATTATACTCTGGTGAATTTGTAACACATGATTAAGTTAGGGTTTGACATGAATCCATACCCAACTAACTTAATCATGACATTATTTGGTGAAAGATTATTTATAGCACGAAGGGTTCATTTATGTATTCGTATATTCACCCACACCTAGGGTACGTCATGGTATGTTGTTAAATGTCACTCATGACTAGTGAAGGCCTAATGATAAAAGTTATCATTGAGGGCAAAATTGGAATTGTTCCAATCGAACCTAAAAATAGAAAGTTTCTATTTTGGGAGACATGCGATGTCCCCTGCCACTACTAGGTTGGGATGAAACCAATAGGTCACACACATAAGGACACAAGTGAGTTTCACAATTTAAAGAGAGAGGAATATTTCTATTAATTATAAGATTTGACCCTATTTATTAATAGTTAATAAGAAAGGGGTCAATGTATAATTAAAGGAAATATTTTATATAAAAGGATAATGATGGGTCAATGCTAGCACTAAGTCATTCATCATTAAATCAAAAGGAGGCAAGAAACCCTAGAGAGCATCACAAGGCCGGCCCTAGTAAGGTGCCTCTCTCTCCTAGCCTTTTTCTTCCTTCTCCTTCTCTAAGTTTGCTTCTCCTCAATGGTTGTGGAGGTTCAAGAGGATTGTGGAGTCTTGTGTTTCGTGTGGACTTCATTGGAGGCTTCCATACACTTTGGAGCTTGAAGGTTTGGTGGATTAGCTTCGCAAAAAACAAACAAGTAAGCTTTATTTAATGTTTTTATATTAAAGTAGATTCGATTCATCATTTGATTTCATCCTTGGGATGAGTACCATGGAAAAGTTTTTAAATCCTACCTTTCGCTGCGTTCTTACATGGTATTCCATCACAAACCTGGTCATAGGGCTGCAGAGTGTCCTCAAAAGAGAAAGAATCAAAACAAAGCTCATAATGGCACTTTGAGTGATAATGATGAGGAGAATAATACCTCTCATAAAAATGACTCTGACAATGAGGAAGAAAATTTCACTACATTTGTGGTGACCGTAAATTCTTCTTGTGAATCTACTTGTGTTAAAAAACCCCCAAGGTTAGAGAACATCAAGTTTCTTTATTGGAAAACTAGGATGAAAGTCTTTTTGAAATCCATTGATGTTAATGTGTGGAGAAGTGGGTTGGGTACATCCCATGATGAAAAATGATGGTGAACTCATCTTGAAACCTTTTGAAAATTGGAGTAGGGATGAAATTGATTCCCAAAATTGGAATAGAATTGGTTTTAAAAAATTATGTGATGCTCTAAATGATCATGATCTTAAGCTCATTGAAAACTTTGAAATATCAAAACAAGCTTGGGATCATCTTGAGATTATTTATGAGGGCAACACATATAAAAGAGATCATAGACTACATTGTTTAATGAATCAATTTGATGATATCAAGATGAGTAACCATGAAAGTTTTTGTGAATTCTACACAAGACTCAGTGACATTGTGAAGTCTTTAAATGGCTTAGGAGAAAAAGTTCATGAGTCAAGAATTGTAAGAAAAGTTTTGAAATCTTTATCTCATAGATTTTTTGTGAAAATTATTGAATAGAGAAAAATCAAGATGTGGCCTCTATTGCTCTTAATGAACTTGTTGGGAAACTTATGTGTTTTGATGAAAAATGTTCATATGTTGTACCTGAAACTAGTCTTAAAGCTATTGTTGTGTCTTTGGAAACTCATGAAGAGTCTTCCAATAAGAAATATCTAGATGACATTGAATTACTGCTAGGAAAGTCTAGTGAAGAGACCGAAAACCTTGAGGAAGAGGAGAATGGACTTCAAGAGACTTATGATGACCTTTATGAAGAGGCTTATCAACTCAAAAAGAAAAATCTGACTTTGGTCTTTAAAGCAAAGTTTGATGAGAAAGAAATTAAAATGATTAAAGAAGAGTTGCGCAATCATGTCTCTCACATACAAGATGTGAAAACTGAAAAATTGGGTTTGAATGATAAACTTATCTATTTTAAAAAGGATAATGAATCTTTTGTGTCGAAAATAAGTGAGTATCAAAAGGAAGTCAAGAGTCTTGACTCAAGACTCAAGAGTGAGGTTGAAAGTAAAAAATGTTTAAGTCTTAAAGTGAAAAATCTCAAAGATGAATTGGAATTGGCTAAGGAAACATTGTTAAAACTCTCCAATGGGGGTAAAAAATTGGATCACATTCTTAGCATTGGCAAGTCTTTTAGTGATAAGACGGGACTAGGTTATATTGGGACGTCTAGCATCCCATCAACTTCGGGAACTAAGTTTGTTCCTTCATCAAAGTCATATCTTGAAAATGAGTATTTGCCTCATCCCAATCCAAAAAGGCCTCACTTCAATCCAAATTCCATTAAGATGATTCCCACATGCCATTCTTGTGGTGTTAAAGGACACATAAAACCAAATTGTCCTAGGAAAGAAAAAGCTCAAGTGAAGAGTTATTCCCAAAGTTGGTGATTTGCCACCATTGTGGTGTCATGGGTCACACTAGACCTAATTGTTTCAAGTTGATGAATAGAGATCAATCCAAGCAACTTACACCCACTTGCCATCATTGTGGCAAAGTTGGTCACATTAGACCCAATTGTTTTATTCTCGATAAATCTCAAGTTGTGTCTAGACCTAGAAATGCACCTAGGACAAAAGTCGATCTAGATTCAAATAGGAAGCTTCCTAGGTCACACAAGGTTAGGAAAGACAAGAAAATTTGGGTAAGAAAGGATAGTCTTAGATGTATGGTTGTACACACTGCCTTGAGAGCAAGAAAGAGTAAATAATGGTACTTTGACAGTGGATGTTCTCATCACATGACAGGTGACAATTCATTGTTTGTTCATTTTGAAGAGTGCAATGGAGGTATTGTCACTTTTGGTGATGGTAATTGGTTAAGCATCCAAGGTAAAGGGGTTATTGAATCTCATGGTTTTCCTAAATTAGAGGATGTCTTGTTTGTGGATGGTCTTAAAGCTAATCTTATTAGCATAAGTCATCTTTGTGATAGTAATTTTTCTGTGAACTTCACCAAGGTTACATGCCGTGTCTTTGGTAGAGATGGAAAGTGTGTTCTTGAAGGAAAAAAAACAAGCGATAATTATTATGGGATAATTCCAAGTGAGTCTCTTGTGTGCAATAGAGCCAAAGTTAATGATGTTGAGTTGTGGCATCAAAGACTTGGTCACATCAATTTCAAAGATCTCTCAAAATTGTCAACAAATGAAATTGTGAAAGGTGTTCCCAAGTTTGTTAAAATTGAGAAAAGCATTTGTGGTCCATGTCAAAAAGGTAAACAAATTAGAGTCTCTCATAAAAAGAGAAAAAGGATTAATACGTCTAGACCTCTAGAGCTAGCTCATGTTGATCTCATGGGTCCCATGAGAATTGAAAGTTTAGGAGGCAAGAGATACATTTTTGTAATGGTCGATGATTATTCTAGATTGTCTTCGGTCAAATTTTTGAGAGAAAAATCTAATTGTTTTGGGAATTTCAAAGCCTTGTGTAGACAACTTCAAATTGAAAAATGATGTGTAATTAACCAAATCATTAGGTTGAGGAGTGATCATGGAAGGGAGTTTGAAAATTCAGAGTTTAGTGAATTTTGTGATAGTGAGGGTATTAATCATGAGTTTTCTGATCCTAAGACACCACAACAAAATGGTGTTGTTGGAAGAAAGAACAGAGTCATTCAAGAAATGGCTCGTGTCATGCTTTTGGGCAAAAATTTACCTAAATACTTTTTGGCTGAGGCAGTCAATACTGCTTGTCATATCATCAATTGTGTCTATGTGAGATCTTGCACTCAATGTTTTTCATATGAATTATAGAAAGGTAAGAAACCAAATTTGAAATACTTTAGAGTTTTTGGAAGCAAATTTTACATTCTTAGGGACAGAGAATCCTTAGGAAAATTTGACTCTAGAAGTGATGATGTTGTCTTGTTGGGTTATTCTACAAATAGTTGAGCTTACAGAGTTTTCAATCTTAGGACTTCTACTGTTATGGAGTCTATAAATGTGGTCATTGATGATATAGTAAATAAGGAAATTGACAAACCTCTTGATGTTGAAGAGGAAACATCACATGTGCCTTGTTCACCATCTCAGGATGATGATGTTAATAATGATAAAGTTGAGAAAGGTAGTGATGATCAAGTGATTGATACTACACTTATTGATAGTTCTACTCCTACTTCTTCTTGGTCCAAAAGATACCATTCTAGTGATAATATTGTAGGAAATCCTGAGGTTGGAGTTAGGACTAGGAGTCAACTTGAGAATGAGATGACATTTCTTAGTTATACCTTTAAGATTGAACCCAAGAATGTCAAAGAAGCATTACTTGATGAGGAATGGGTTCTTGCAATGTAAAAAAGAGCTCCACCAGTTTGTTAAGAATGATGTTTGGTATTTAATTCCTAGACCTTCAAACAAAAATGTCATTGGAACCAAATGGATTTTTAGGAATAAAACTGATGAATCTGGAGTGATTGTTATGAACAAGGCTAGGCTTGTAGCACATGATTATACTCAGGAAGAGGGCATAGACTTTGATGAAATTTTTGCTCCTGTTGCTAGGCTTAAATTTATTCGCTTGCTATTGTCTGTTGCATGTCATCTTAAATTCACATTGTTCCAAATGGATGTGAAGAGTGCCTTCTTGAATGGTTTTCTTTAAGAAGAAGTGTTTGTGGAACAACCTAAAGGGTTCAAAGATCCACATCATGCTAATCATGTTTACAAACTGAAGAAAGCTTTGTATGGTCTCAAACAAGCTCCAAGAGCTTGGTATGAGAGATTGACTTCATATCTTCTTGAGAGAGGATTTATTAGAGGAAGTGTTGATAAAACTCTCCTTATCAAAACTGTGAAATGATCATTTATTGTTGCTCAAGTGTATGTTGATGATATTGTCTTTGGATCAACTTTGAATACACTTTTTGAAGAAATGAAAAAAGAATTTGAAATGAGTATGGTTAGTGAATTAACATATTTCTTAAGGCTGCAAGTTCGACAGATGGATGATGAAATATTTGTCTCCCAATCCAAGTATGCAAAGGATCTTGTTAAGAAATTTGGGTTAGAAAATGCAAAGCATGCTAGGTCACCAATGAGCACTAACACAAAAATTTCCAAAGATGAAAGTGGAAAGGGTGTAGGACAAACATTGTTTAGGAGTATGATCGGTAGTTTGTTGTATCTTACAGCAAGTAGTCCTGACATTTCTTACAATGTAGGTGTGTGATAGATTTCAATAAAATCCTAAGGAGTCACATCTTCATGCTGTCAAGCGAATCATTCGCTATGTTAGTGGGTCACTAGGATATAGCCTTTGGTATTCAAGGGACACCAATCTTAATCTTGTTGCATACTCTAATGCCGACTGGGCTGAAAATGTAGCTGACAAGAAGAGCACTTTTAGAGAATGTTTCTATGTTGGAAACTCCTTAATGTCTTGGCATAGCAAGAAACAAAATTATATTGCTTTGTCAACAGCTGAAGCAGAATACATTGTTACTAGTGCATGTTGTGCACAACTTTTGTGGATGAAACAAATGTTGAATGACTATGGTGTCAAAGATTCAAGTTTAGTTGTGTTTTGTGACAATGAGAGTGCTATCAATATTTCAAAAAATCCGGTTCAACACTCTAGAACAAAACATATTAACATAAGACATCATTTCATAAGAGATTTGGTTGAAAATAAAGTGCTTACCATGCAATTTGTTTCTTCAACAAATCAACTTACTGATCTTCTCACAAAATCTCTTGACAATGTCAGATTTGAATATTTGAGAACAGCAATGGGGATTTGTATGATCGATTAAGTGAGTTCAATGGATTGAATACTTTCATGATACTTAATGTTGATGTTTGTTGATCGTGTCTATATCTTGTGCATTTTATATCATCTTCATATTGTATTTAGTTAAATATGATTGAATCTAAAGAATTTCGCGCACTGTTGATAATGATTAGCTTCATCACATGATATAACTTCCACGATGTTTGAAGACTGATGTTGTGTTCATTATCCTTTGTAACTGAGAAATAGATTGACTTATAAGTAGATTATATTTCTATCTCCTCAAGTCTCTTTCTACTCTTGGGTTTTGGGCACCTTCTATTCATATAAACATTTCAAATAAAGTTTCACAAGCGTTTATGAACGGTGATGATCTAAACTATAAGAATAAACCATCAAATATATTATACCTATGTTCACTTAGTAAGACTCATCCAAATAAGGCATAAACTGTCAAGCGAAGCATGCACAGCTCATCCAAGTGAGGTATGAACATACTAGATTAACCTAGGCATATTCTATTAATACTATTGCACAACTAATATGATTGAAATCACAGAAGACATTCATATTCAAAAGATATATAATTAAAAGAACGGATTGCATAAGAAGGGCAATCTCTCAAAGTTGTACAATTGTCATAAACTCAATACAAACCTTAAACCTTAATCAATACATAATAAAAACCACTAACCAAGCTTCTTCTACACCCAAGGAGAGGAGTCTAGCTGCTCATGATCGAGGTTGAATCACCGGAGGTCTTCGATCCTTCCATGGCAGCCAATAATCCGAGGTAAATGATAAGAGAAAAGAGAGAGAATGGAGAAAATGGAGAGAGAGTGTAAAAAGAGGCTAGGGTAAGTCTAACTGTCTAATAAACTCTAAAAAGATCACTTATATACTTTTATAGGAAACCTACTTAAAATAGAACTCTCAAAAAGCTGCTAAAAATAGCAAGCACGACTCCCGAGGAAGTATCTATCGATAGACAAGGGATAGTCTATCTATAGAGGTGAAAAATCCAAAAAACATGTCTTCTGTCTATCAATAGAGGGGCAGTCCTATCTATCGATAGACACCCTCTATCAATAGACCATCGATAGAGGTTCTATCGATTAACCCAATTTTGCCCCTTTTGCTTCATTTTTGCTTCCAAAAGCTTCCCAGAGGCTTCCTTGCACCCTTTTGAGGATTTTTCCAACCCATTGACTCCAATTTTAGCTTCATCTGAGGGCAAATGCAGAAAAACGACCCCGAGCATGCATAAAATACCCACTTTTATGGAGAATTCCTACAAAACAAGTCAAAAACAATTAATTCATGATTTATGGCTATCGAATAACAAAATTCAAGTATAATCCATCAAAATATAGTCAAAAAGACTCAATAAATGCATTAATTGTAGAGCAATCAATCTCATGTTATATGCACTTCATATTTCTTCTCTGGGATTCCATTATTCAATCTTTTGTTATCTTGAAGGGGAGATATTCATTCATGTCTACTTGGTTTGACTTCTAAAGTATCAAACAGTGCATAATACTCACGTGCATTTTGAATTTGCATCTTGTATTTTATACATGCATGTGAATCGATTTTTTCAATGCACACACTCATTGTTTTGGATTCTCGTATTTCACACATTCAATTTTTAGATGATATTAGTTATGTATGATGATTGTAGTCTTTATCTTAACATCTTACCTGTTATTCATCATGATTGTAGTCTATTTCCTTCAGATTCTCTCGGTCGATTTCATGGTACACTCAATTCTTAAAATTTCTGTGTTAATGTGTTTGGTTCTTAGCAAAAAAGAGATATTGGTTGACTCTTAAGCCTCATATTTGAAAGATTGTGTCATTTCCTGCCAAATTATTGGGAAAATCTTGTTTAACTATGTTTTTTAGGAAGTTGGATCGATCCAGCCATGCTTTGGATCGATCGAAATTGATTTCTTGCAATACATGCATTCTATCTATGGAAATTGGATCGATCCAGCCCTTCCTTGGATCGATCCAAATTATTTTTTGAAAAACATGTCTTCTGTTGGGGGTAATTGGATCGATCCAGCCCCACCTTGGATCGATCCAGGTTCGTGATTTTTGGTATTTTAGGGCAAAATTCGTACATCACTGTTTATTCTCCTCTCTCCTTTTCTCTATGTTTCTTCTTCTCTTAGCCTAAGGTTTCATTTTGGAAGTTCTTTAGGTTCTTTTCTCACCAATTTCTTGCAAATTTGTTCCTCATTTCTCAACATGACTTCATTCGTGTGGGATTTATGCTTGTTATGCCTCGGATTGTTATGGTTTCGGGTTCTATTTCTCTCTATGGCTGGTGGTGAAGGGTCAAAACTGAAAGATTCTGTGAAAAACACAGACATGGATGCGCAGCGGAAGA
>JAESVK010069143.1:28046-58945 GCA_017140935.1 Hamamelis virginiana
GATAATATGAAACTCAATATACCCTTTAGGATTGGTTTTAGGGCATATTTCTAACAAAAACATGGGGGTTCTTCCTCCAAAGGAAAGGGCAAGGCACCAGTCACAAAAATGAGGAAAAATGTGCCTATTTCCCCTCAAGCCCAGGGTAATCTTCCTAATCCTTCACATATGGATGATCCCATGGTTGACGAACCTTCTCGCTCTCCGGTGAAATTTACTCAAGAACAGCTTTTTGAGCGGCGTCCTATCATCTGTGAGCGTCAGGTAATACCCAAGAACATGTCTAACACTTTGTTTATTCAGATGATAGATTTTCATAAACTATGAAGGTTTTATGAACCCATTGGGTAGTTTGTTCCTACTCTTGTCAAGAGTTTCTACATGGGCGTCCATACTGTGAACACAAATACCATGGAAATTGTTTCTAGGATTAGAGGAAAGACCATTGTGCTTACTCCTCAAATGATTGCCGATTACCTAGATATTCAGATACCACCCCCTGGTGTCCCTGTGTTCTCCTTTGAGAATGGCACTTCTGTTACTGAGGACCTCCTGGTTCACACTCTCTGCACTCCTGCTGGATTAAAAAATGGTAAATTTATCCAAGGTCATTTGAGAGAGGATTATCGTGCTTTGAACATCATTTTGTGGTGGAACCTATTCCCAGGAGGAAACAGGGTTCATTTTGAGTATCCTAAGGCTCGATTATACTATGCATTCATGTCTGGCGCTGTCATTGACTTTGCCAAGATAATTTGGGATACCATTCGTGTAGTGGCAAGGGCCACTGAGATCAAAACCGCATTACCATATGGCGCAATGATTACTGAATTCTGTAAGAAGCTTGGAGTGAAGACTTCTCCTTCTGACAAGCCTGAGAAACCTACTCGTGTTCCCATCGATCTGGCTTGTATTAGTTGCAGTCGAGGCCACACTACTGCTCAGGGGAGTGACTCCAAGGGCAATGCCCCCCATGATGAAGCTGCTCCGCCTGCTCCTGTGGTATATCCTCTAACCATTGCTAGTTTACACCAACGTATAGCTGCCATGGAAATGCGTCAGAATCGCACAGATGAGAAACTTGATCAGATCATTACTCTCTTGTCTAGTCAGCATTCAAGTGTTGCTGGTGGTTCATCTACTGCACCTACAGCCTCGGGCGATACTGCACCATTTTCTCCTCCACTTGAGGATCCACCCACTTTTGGTGGTGATGCCTTTGATTTTTTAATCAGTGTTTTACTTCTTTTTGTTTTTCTTCCCTTTGTCTGTTTGTGACAAAAATGGGGAGAATTTTTGTTTGAATCAGGTTCTTTGTGTATGGCTGACTGTTGAACTTTTGAATATTATGAATCTAATGATATTTTGATTTATGAATGTGATGTGGCATTGTTTCCGCTTGATAAATCTTGTTTTGATTATTCAATATGCTACTGTGATTTTTATTCAGTTCACTTTATGCTGCATAAGGTATTTTGTGAAATATGTGCAGGTTCAATAGATTTCAGAAAATTGAAGTGAAGCCCATTGGCTTTTAGCCAAGTTCTTAATTGTATATATTTTTTCATGTAATTGTTCAAGTGAGGGAGAGTAAATCATGTTTCAAGGTTTCTTTGGTTCATTCTTTTCTCTTGTTTTTATATTTTAGTTTTGTCAAGAAACTGCCAAAGGGGGAGATTGTTAGGTTTAGATTATGTGTGTTGGCTTGTTTCGCTTCAAAACTTGGTTTGGGTTATACATTTTTAGTTGTACTAATGATCACAAGCGAAGCCGTGCCTAAAGTCTCTAACTCATCATGGATTAGGATGGCAAGTGACTTAGCGACCTAGGGATCATGTTTAGGTGGTTAGATGTCTTATACTTTCTCATACCCTTGGTTTATGGCCATGATTTGATCTAAATGTTTAATTTGGGGCTTTCAATAAACCTGGATCGATCCAAGGGTGTTCTGGATCGATCTAATAGCATATGAATTCAACTACAAAACCTGTACAGAATTTCATACCACTTTGGATCGATCCAAGATCGTAAAAATCTGAATCATTTCTAGTTTTAATCCTTATTTCTGATTGGTCATTTGCCACTTATATATATATTAGGTCATCCGAGATTCAATGTCACCTGAGCCGCCACTAGAGAATTAATCATCCCTTGTAAACCTTGAGTGTTCTTCTTTTCTTGTAAGAATCATATTGAATCTTCATTCATACCTTATGGATTCAGTTTGATTGCTTTTAGGATACCCTAGAAACCTTGAAAACAACACTTCAATATCTATGGTGAGAAATTTCTATGGAGATAGGAAATCTCTCATGACTTTTGATTGAGAAATCAAGAGTGAGGCCAATGGGATTGGTTGCTGAGCATGCTGTGAAGATGGAGGACTCATTGAGATGAGTTGAAGAGATCTTAGTACACTAGGCCAAGGTTTGGTGATATCGAGTGTATGGTATAATCTCTGTACTCCCTTTTCAATAGTGGATTGCTGTTTTTCTCCCGTAGTTTTTTTCCGAAAGGGTTTCCACGTATATCTTGTGTTCGTTGTGTTGATTTACTGTATTGAGACTTATTTGCTAACTGTCAAGAAGGATATAATGATTTCTAATTTGTTCATGGATCCCTCTTGATAGTTGAAATATCATTCATCTTTCTTGCTCACAAGGTGTTTGGGTTTATTCCTGAAAGAATGAATTTAGTTTGTTATTTGTGTGTAATGTTCATAAATGTGTGATTTGTTGTGGAGAAATTCTGAAGTACTGTAGATCTATAGGGAATCAGGTTTTTCAAGTTTGCTGCATATAGTTGGATTCATGCTTGTAATGGAAAGTTTGGTAAATTAGTGATGTTGTAAGGCTTGCTTGTGGGTTTAAATCTCTTTTATTTTGCAAATGACTGTTGGTCAAACCTTTAATCATGGATTAAAAGTATAAATCTAGTATTTTGGAGTTGGTTTAAGTCGGATTTAGGTTCTAGTAGAAGAATTTTAAGCTTGGTAGTGTTTTGATAAAGTTGGGTGAAGTTGGAAATCACGTTTCAGCCATGTGTTTGCTGCAGAACAGCGCATTACTGATAATGGCCTATGCCATTATCGGTAATGGAACATAATGGTGCTTTTCTTCCTTGTTTTTCTTTAAATCGTCTTTTCATCATAACTTTTTCATATGAACTCCATTTTGGACGTTCTTTATATGCACGAAAAGCTTATAAAGCCTAGTTTTTTTTTTATTTTAATAGTCTTGGAGTAAAATTTGTTTTGGAAAGATAAATATTTTGATAAATACCATATTTACCCCTTTTGGTTTATTCTTTGGTTTCTAAGGTTTGTTTCCTAAGCCACTTGGCTTTTAGCCATGGAATTGGTCAGTATCACTGAATCATTCTTAGGAAATGTGCTTTGAAATTGTTAGACCTTTGGGATAGCAATTTTGGGGTTTTTGGTCTTTAAGATTCAATAGTGAATGGCTTTGAGGATTATATTGGTTTGCTTTAAGGATCTTAGGATCCTTTGTGCTTAAGTTTGATTCTTCCTTTTTGCTTTGTCTGTTTGTTTGTTTCTCAGTTTTGAAGGTCCTTTGGAGGACCACTTGCATTGGTGCATGACCATTGCATTTGGGAGGCTCGTGGAGCCGCAAAGGGTTGGAAACACCGTTACATTGAGGTAGGGATAAGTAACCTTTTACCGTTAATGATAATGTGTTTGTTTTACAACTGTTTTGAGAACTATATAGATGCTAAACACATTTGAGAATGTTATAACTTACAAATGTTTGAGAACCCTACATATTATTAACTTGTCATATAGATACAAGGAATATACTCATTTAAGAACTATTGATTGTGTAGCATGTTTATGAAATGAAACTAAGGTACATAAATGAAGTGTTTTTGAGAATTTATTTATACTTCTTGGCAAGCTATCTAGAACTGGACATGATGTATATATAAAACTGGGGGATAGACTTTCCAAATGCATGTTTTGTGGAAACACTTGATAAGGGCATATGGTGATAATTTTTTATATCCACACAACTGAAATTCTTAGTTCAAAGCTCATATGCCTGATTTTCTAGATATATTTATATAAAAGAAAGATGTTGAGATATTCTTACAACTGTTCCCTTGATTTTTGGGTCAGATTGAATATTTTGAAATGGAAACGATATACGTCAACCAGAGTACAAAAGTGTATTTATATTTGAATATGACATGCCTTGAAAACTGTTTTGCATATAATATGATGGCATATGGTTTACCTGTTTCACTCCTGTTTTGGATGATGGCTATGGTTGTTTTGGAAATTGGTTTAACTATACTTTCTTACTGCTTTACACGCCCACTTGAAAATAATTTATATTTTCGTATTGTCATGAATGGTTTTGGCTCGATTGATGTACAAGTATTTTACTTACTCTTATTTCGGCTGCTGTTGTGCCAGGGGCCTGAAAAACAACGTAACTTTGGTTGTTGTTCTGTCGGGGGTCTGAGAACAACATGATTTCGATTGCTGTTGTACTAGGGGCCTGAAAAACAATGTAGCTTTGGTTAATGTTGTGCCGGGGGTCTGAGAATAACATGATTTCGGTTATTGTTATGCCAAAGGCTTATTAACCTAAATAACATCCTATTATACATCTTGTGAGCCTGGTCTTCAAAATGATGGGCATTATACTATGTTTATAACTGAGCTAAACTCACACCATTTTCTCATATTGATTTATGAACTGAATATGGAACTACTTAACTTATGTTTTTCACTGAAAGACCACACAGGTTTAAAATGGTGATATCTATTATTTCATAAACGTTATGGAAATTCTGTTTATATAAAATATTTCATGTATTACTATATTATTGTTATTGGTAGAGGTTACCTTATTCCTACTGAGCAAGTTGAAGCTCACCCCGACTTTTATGCAGCAGATTATAGGTTGGCTTGGGGGTTGCATCCTTGGGCCTCTGTCCGAGGGTTGTTAGATGGTTTCATGGTAGATACTGCATCTGGACTTGCATAATTATGTCATGTATAATATTTATATTTTCTTAATTTTGGGAATTGTCACTGTTTGTGGCATAGCCTACTTGCCAGGGATGTTGGCATTATTATAATTTGATTTATTATTATTGTATAAGATGTTTGGGACATTTGTGTGAGCATAACATTTCATATTGTTAATTATGCCTATATTTCTTGTCTCTCGTAAGGATATATGAATGAGCAGATCAGGTTGTACCTCTATCTTGACACGTGTTGACCTATCCAGAAAGGTCGGTACGGATGTTAGGTTGGGGCGTTACAAATATGCTTGTCCATTTAAAGGTACAAGAGGTTGTTGTAAGTTGATTAAATGAGTTCCTAGAGGAATTAGGACTTCCTAAGGTAACAATATATAACCCAAAATAGCTTAGGTACCATCCTTTCACTCCTCAAGTTGTTTAGAAGTGATTATTAATCTTTTCGATTAAGTGGAATTTGAGCTCTAAAATTAACTCTAGGCAAAACTAATCCAAACGGGACCTTAGTATCTTTATTTCATTTACAAGTAACCACAATCAAGCTCTGATGAATGTGTGTGTTCTAATGCTCAACTATTACATTAAATAGTTTTAGTTGTCTATAAATAGTACTTGACAAGTTTTAAATTAGATTTGGTGCATTTATTTTTCACCTACATAATTTCCCTACAAAGGACAATCTAATTATGTGCACATCACTTTCAATGTTATGCATGTTAAACTAGTGTGCTTGTGGATTCATGTTTCTGGAAGTTGAATACCAGAGGGAGATGCTTTCCCAGGTTTCCTCAAGGAATTGCTTTTTTAGTTCACACTTGCTACTTCTGCCTACTTATTCCCCCTAGGAAACATTTAACTACCCTCTGAACTACCTAATGATTTATGATGACCTTCCTTCGTTAATAGCTCTAAGGGTTATGAAAAATATCATTCACTGATTTCAGCTCTGTTTGCTAACATTCTATAATTTCTACTTATTTTTATTCAAAATGAATTCCTTTGCACAACTCCAGAAGCATTGATGGATAGTGTAAGGGAAAACTCCAAACACTTTTTTTTCCCTCGAAAGTAGCATTAACACCTTGCCATTGGGTTTTACATTGATCTATTGGCTATTGCCAGGCTGCCAGCCATGGGGACTGTAGTAGGAACTTCTATTTCCACATTGGTTCCTACGCAGAAAACATATTAGAAACTCGCCGGAGACCGGTCCATCTGTGATTGTAGGCATTGATTTCCTTACAATTGTTACTCTGCAAATGATGAACATCTTGGTAGGACCTATTTGTAATCACATTGTTCATCTAGGCAGTACCCAATAAAACTAATGACTTAGCGAGTTAGTGACCACCAAACCAGATTTCTACACCAAAGCCACCATTAATTAATTCAAAATTCAACTGCAATACAGAAAGAGCAATCCCAAATACAAGCCAATCAGTGAGAAGGATCAATCTACAATCACAACATAAAACTGACATCAATAATGAGCAGATGACCCAACAAAACCCACATACCAGATTTCAACACACTGACAAGGAAACACATACAAGCAAAGTTCCAAGTTGACCAACCCAGAACAAAATAGCCAACTCCAGATCCATTTTTATACAAAACTCAACACCAAAAGTAATCAAACATGTTTACAAACCAAAACACAAAAAGAAACAGGAGAAAATGCACAAGCATAACAATTATGTCACGTTTACAAACCAAAACACAAAAAGAATCAAGAAAAAGATCCACAAGCATAACAACTATGTTGATTTCCACTCTTCGGTTGCCACTCAAAAGTAAGACTTACGTTTTTTATTTTTACTTACAACCGCGTCTTCTTTTCTTGGTCACTAGCCCACTACATCGAGTCAGGCCAAGCAAAGAGCAAATCATTTTCCAGTGTCAAACAACAAATATAGCAATGCATTTGCCTCTTTCCATGCCAGACAAATTAAGGTGGTGAATCATTTATGAAAAATTTTCCTCATGATTAACCCAAAACAGAAGGTTAAGATGCCACTACCTGAAACAAATTTCTTATGAGAACAAGGTTAAGATGCCACTACCTGAAATAATAATCAGAGATGACAAAACAATAACTGCAACACAAGTTTTTGGTCAGACAGATTTTCATTGGGAAAAAATGGAGCCTTATACTTGTTTCAGCCCATGATATTATTCTAAAGAGGTCTAGGTTTTCCTGCAAACATCAATCTATTTAATAAGAGTTGAAAAGAAATTATTTTCATACACAATTTATTGAAGTCTACATGAAGTTTAGTTACATCAATCATGTGAGGAGTTGCTTCACTTCCAAAAGCCCATCGTGTACAAATCGCTCTCTTGTGCTTACAGCAGCAATATCAACTCAAATAATCTATATGATGGTTCTAACAACAAAGTGATTTGATATGTTTCCTGTTTCAGACCTGCAGAATATTTGATGAAAATGAGCTCAGAAGTTAAAAGGATACCAAGTACAGCCTTCAAGCTATAATTTTGAATGGAACTACCAATATCCAATTGTTGCCTGTTTTTGAGGGTAGTATAGGGGAATCTCACTGTTAGACTTTTGGGGTGGGCTTTGGCCCAATCCATATCCGCCCATTGTGGGCAGGAGGTCCAACCTAATTTGAATTCCCATTTGGATGGGATAAAGATAAGTCCCTTATTCAAATCAGACTCTAATCCTATTGAAGATAGGGATAAAGGGATAAGTCCCATATTTGAAGTACAACTCCCTTATTATTATAAAGGTGCAGCCATCATATAGGCAGCAACACATGTGAGTTCTCCCAAGCATACTCTCTCTCAATCTCTCACTAGAACTCTCTCTTGAGAATCACCATTGGAGCTCTCCTTGGACGTGGGTTCGTGAACAGATTGGGTATAGCTCGCTATGGTTATACTCTAGATTGCAAGGATCAGAGGAATGTGCACAGAGGCTCGTAACAATAGGACGTTGGCATCCGCATCGGGTTTATTCCGCATTAAGGTTAGTGACCTTCATTACCCAATATATATTGATTGTATATGTGCTACATGTGATGCATGAACACTTGCACATACACCCAACAGCTCACAATTATTAGTTTGCCATTGTAGAAGTTATTACCTCCTATTATGGTCGAACAGTTCATACCATCAGGCAACAGAACAGACCATTTGATGTGTAACCATGAAAGACTGCTAATCCATAAAATGGCACCATGAATTAAATTGAAAAGCTGATTCAGGGGAGGAGAAAACTGAAGCAAAAAGAAAAGCTTCCAATATAACAAAGTGATATGCCAGACTAAATACAATACCAAATTGGGCAGAATGCTTGCACTTTCAAAGAAATTGAAAGATGGATAATAGGCCTAGAGTTATAAAGAAAGGAGAATATACCAATCATGCAATGGAAAGGTACTGCAGGATACACACTTGTTCGTGCTGAAGGCTCTTGAAAAGCAATTTATGGAGGTATGCTATAGGTATTACCTCGAGTTATGCTTCTCTCAGTTTTGACTAGGCTATTAAGCAGTTGATTGTGTTCGTCGTTTATAATTCTCCCCCGGCTAATAGACAAGCAAATCTGCAATAAGCATATAAATGGTACCTACCGAGAATATTCTATTGTATGACCATCTTGAGGGAGTCAACCTCCATGTATGCCACTTTGAGAGAGCAAAACATCCCCATAGTCATAGTATTACTACTCAATCCTAGTCCTTATAACGAAATCTAAGTCGATCAGTTTAACTCTGATAACACCAAACCGAATCTTAAAGGCAGTAGAGTTTAAAGAAAATATTCTCAATCACAGATTGTAGTTGAAACAATAACATTCAAGATAGCATTCCACCCTCATAATAGGTTATTGCAGCATAACCTTCTCAAGGCAAATAGATCCTAGGTTTGTCTAGCATGATTGCATCCTTTGTAAAAAGCCTTGAATTATCATGTCATGCCTCAAGGGAATATCCACAGCGCTATGTGTAGCTGCCAACTGGGTCTGACAGCTGTCACCAGACTTGGCTAAGCAACTCTGATGTGCTAAAACTCTACAGTTGCATTCTTGGAAACATTGTGGCCTAATGTTTGTGCTACGGTGCATTAACCCTTTTTTTTTTTTTTTTCCCATAAACATGGTGCATTAACCCTTTAATGCCTGTTAAGTGGAGCCTTAAAACTTCACAGCCACGAGAAGAATGCTTAGATCAACCTAGGTTTGGCTGGATAGAATCACCCTTACTAGACAGACTGCACTAGTTGTTAGGCCTTGAGGGATGTTTACGCACAAGAGAATAAGTCCGCAAAAACTCGAACTTGGTTCAAAATCATACTCCTTTTTCAAAATGCAAAATTGATAAGGTTCATAACAAGTCCTGATAGATATTCAGCTTAGAGATGAAACAAAACATAAACGCTCCACATAAGGCTCACAAAAACTACGATAAACTAGCATTGACACTCAAATATTATATTCCTACCAGAACTGTCACCCCTGTGCAGAATCACATTCAATTTAGTAAAAGTGACAAGCATCAGAATAAACCCACATCAAAGGACTGGACAGGTAGCAACAAAAATGATCTTTTTTTCAAAAAAAAAAAAAATCATTTTCCATCAAATTACCTGCAGTTCCTTTTCCATTTCTCCAATTGTCAACAGGGACAGCTGTGCTTCTGTTTTTAGCACCACAGCTTTGCTATGCAGGAATGAATCTGGATGTGAATCACAATGCAGTAGCCTCAAAAGGTAGTAATATTCTCCAACAGGCTTCCAATTTCCAGAAACCATGTAAGTGGTTTGACGTACAAGGAAATAATTCTTTCATACTTTTACTAATTGCTGGGAACATTTTACCTCAAAATATCACACAGCCATGCAATAGAGAATATAGGGGCTTCAACATTACAAAGATTTAAACGTCCACAAGTCTTTTTTTCAAGTGCGGATATATTTGAGATTAATATGCTAAAGTAGAGCAGGTTATAACAGTGGCACTGCCATCTCATCGAAGGGAAATTAGCACAGAATATGACTACAGCATGTATTCTCAGAAAACGGAAATACAAAATAGCAGATACCCTCACTTAAAAGCTCTGTGCAAACAATATAATAGTGATTTTCCAAATTCTGAATAGCGAGTAAAGTAGGGCTTTGTCAGCTTGCTGATGCAAGTTGTTATTGTGCTATCCAATATTTTGTGTTTCTGAGAGACCCAACTAGTTTCTTTCATGGGTTCCACCCATAAAAAGTGATACCAACCTCTCTAAACACCTTTTTTGTAGTTAATCTGTTTATTTTCTTTAGTACGGTCTGAAGTCTTATCTGTTTAGGTACTCTACAATGAAGTTGACACGCGGTACCCAACTGGAACTGCCAATCAAACAATTTTTTTATTTTTTTTCACATGCCAATCAAACAATTTTTTCTCTCATTTGTTTGCCCAGTATTTCTACCATTTTGTGCTATGTGTGCGCGTGTGCCTGAGCACAACATCTAGAATATGACTACATAATCATTTTGCAAAAGAAGAGACTGGGACCAAGACATGTTCCCTTCTACTGAAATCAATGCTACTATAGCATAAAGCTCAGCCAACTTTTAAAAGGTTGCAGACAACCAAAAAGGAAAAAGAAAAAGAAAAGAAGAAAAAATAAAAATAAAATAAAAATAAAAGGGACCCAATTAGTCCTAAAGTCACCAAAAGCAACCTGCTCATTCTAGTCGCAGGGCAAAAAAGAAATTTGATCACTAAGGTAAGGGAGATCAATATAAACAGAAATTTACAATTATGATAACAACTGGGATTCCTAAAACTCAACACCATGTTAAGGCAAAGGTCAAGTGGGTTTGTGCCTGAATCACGGCTCTCCAAAAAGGTCATGTCGAAGTGAAATTTGTTAGATTGACAACAAAGGAGCCTGAATTCATAAAATATATATATTTTCCCTTTCTTTTTCGCATCAGTTTTACAAGAGATGATAAATTAAATTAAAATGACCTAAAACATTACACTCTAATGTTAATGAAAACAGTACCAAACATCTGATAAACTCACCGGGCCTTCTTCCGGGATTTGAACGGGAAATTAGAGGGTGGTGATGGGGAAAATTCAAATGGCAGGTGGGGTGGCTCCGATTCACCCGAAAGCATCCCCAAAATTTCTTTCATGGTGGGCCGCTTGGCCGGCGATCTCTGCAGACAAAGAAGCGCAATTGTGATACAGAGCAGCGCCTGTTCTCGATCCAAAGACTGAATACATGGGTCTACAAGATCCAATAACTTCCCATTATAAGCAAGTTGACGAGCCCAAGATATGAGATTTGCCCTTTCAAATTCCGACATTGGCGAGGCTGTCACTTGAAGGGGTCTCCGGCCTGAAATCAGAACCAAAAGCAGAACACCAAAACTGTAAACATCACACTTCTCTGAGAGCTGTCCTCCACCACCATACTCGGGGGCAACATAACAAACAGTTCCTCTCATACTGGGGGTGCTACTAACACCCCCGCTCTTGGGGATTTCTCCACTTGCCCAATCTTGGCTATTCCTTCGCCCATTTCGAAGCTCACCGCTCAGCCCATCCAACCACCAATCAATGCTACCTCTACTACTCCTGTTCTTCCTCTTCTTCCTCTCTGTTGTCACTTCCTCATCCCTTTGCCACCACAATTCACCGCCATTACTCGATTTAAGGCCCCTTTTCTTCTTGTTCTTCCTCGTAAGTTCCTCGCAAAACTCCTCCTTCCACCATTCCCTTGGCTTCCGACTCTTCTCCTTCTTTCGAATTCTCTCCTCATCCAATGATGTCCACCATTCCAATCGCTTCTTATGCTTCTTCTGTTCTGTTTTCGAGCTCGACCCACCATTTTCCAATGAACTCGCTGATGATGCAAGCCATTCACTCTTTGGTCTCTCCTTGTTTATCTCAGTCCCAATCCACTCCATCACATAATCCTTCACTCTCCCTGACTCAGACCCACCACCATTGTCCTGTTTCCACCACCAATCCCTCCCTGAACTACTTTTTTTTCGACCAATTCTCCGACCAATCAAATCCTTCCCACTATCTACACTAAGCTTATCGAAACACCCCTCCGATACACTCGTCTTATCCATCCCTTCAGATGGCGACGCCTCCGCCATTACAGCAGCCTCAGGCGACGCCTCAGAATCCAAAACCTTAACACAACTCTCCGGCGACCGATCCACAATAACAGAACCACCACCACCATCTTCAAATCCAGTCGTCACACTCTCCGTCTCTTCAATTATGGACCCATTATCTTCCCCAATCTCAAACCCTTCCTTCTTCTTCTTCTTCTTCTTCTTGTTCTTCTTCTTCGCCACATCATTCACACCTTCCAGCACATCGTCAACAGCATGATCCTCCTCCTCGCTCTTCAATCTTGCTAGTCCAAAATCAGCAATCTTAGCTCTAAATTCACAGTCAAGCAGTATATTACTGGGTTTGATATCACCGTGAATCACGGGGGGATCACAGGAACTGTGAAGATACGCAAGTCCATTAGCAATGTCATTTGCAATAATAAACCTCATCTTCCACTCCATCAGCTCCGGACACTTGCGATCCAACAACGCATCTTGCAAGCTCCGATTTCGCATAAGCTCGTACACCAACACCATCCTCCGACGCTTAGTGTCGGAAGAGAAGCCGAGGATTGAAACGACGTAGTCGGAGTCGATCTTGGAGGCGAGCGAGAGCTCGTTGTTGAACTCTCGCTCGCCTTGGAGAGTACCTGAGTCCATGACCTTGACAGCGACGTCTTGGCCGGACGGTAGAGTACCCTTGTAGACCGATCCAAAGCCGCCTTGGCCGAGACGATTGGAGGGAGAAAAGTGCGAGGTGGCGCGGCGGAGGACGGAGTAAGAGAAGCGTTGTGGGGATTTGAGATCGGAGGGAGCTGTGCGCTTACGGGAGAGTTTACGAAAGAGAATGAAGAAGAAGAAGAGGAGAGAGAGGATAAGGGTTGAGGCGACGAAAGGTAGAATGAGGCGAGAGTGAAGTGGAGGATGGTAGTGGCGGTGGTGGTGGGTCGGTGGTTCTGGTGGTGGCGGCGCTTCCTCCACTGGCAATGGTGGTGGTTGACGGGATGGCATGGCTGTAAATAAGTGGGAAAGGGAGGGGAATTGTTAGAGATGCATTGGTGGGATTTGGGAGTGTGTGTAGATAGGGACTTGTTGAGGAAGAATGTGAGTCTCTCTCTCTCTCTATTTGTTCTCCTTCTCTTCTCTGTTTATCCTTTCGTCATCTTCGCTCTTTTTTATGTTGAATTAATCAGATAGAGCCGTTTTTTGTAATTTTGTAATTTTGTTTGCGAGGAAAAGTAAGGGTGACAAGCGTGTGAGCTGAAGAGATTCTCAAGATTGGGGCGTGTTTGGTTGTATACTAAACTTTTTTAAGTTTTTAGTCATTAGATTAGATGAAAGACAGAAATGGAAGTTTGTTTTTCGAAAATTGATCTTCCTCCAATTCTGTGTGGAAGTATCCTGAAGTGGGTCCAAATGTCTCATTTTTTTCCAAAATGACCGTATAAAAAAAAATATATACAATACTGACCTCCATTCAAAAATATATACAAAAGTGATCCTCTGACTCGGTCAAACCCAATAAATCGCTGTTTGAAACAGCGGTTATTGTGCTTTTTAATGAACCGCTGTTTTATTCTAAATTAAAAAAGTAAAAAAAGGGTCAGTGGTCCCCTCACTTCGCGACAACTGATGTGGTCCCGAATCGCCTCCAACCGACGAATCCCTTCTTCTTCGACGTCGTCTCACCAACACCGCCGTTAACAGCCATTTCCGAACCACTTTTCGCCATTTCCGCCGGATCAAGACCCCCAAAACCTTTTTCCACTTCTTTTGTGACGTTTCAAATAACCCCCGAACCCCATTTCTCCGACGAAACCCGCCGTCTTCTCCGACGAGGTCGCCGTTAACCGCCATTTTCGAACTCTTTTTCTCCATTCTCACCGGATCAAAACCCCCAAAACCCTTTTCCTCCATTCTCGTGACATTTTAGAAAACCCCCAAACCCCATTTCGGCCATTAACGACCAAATATCCATCTTCCCTGACCCCATTGCCGCCATTCTCGCCGGATAGTTGCTCGTTGGACCGTGACAGTAGGAGCTGTAGTCTGAAAAACCTCCTTGATCGTGACACAGAAGGTTCTCTCTATCTCTCTCTCTCTCCCTCACTGCCATTTTGTGGACTATGTATGTGTTTTATGGTTATTTGTTCTTGCATAGTAATTGGATTTTTATATTCGCATATTATATATAAAAGGACATAATTATATGTTATGGTTATTCGCACATTTTCTTGCATAGTGATTGCTGTATTGTAACACCCCACACAGGGTAACCCCTATGCGGAAATGCCACAGTGACATAAAACACCAAGCGCTTATCTTTTGAGTAATTTCTTTTTAAAATTAACACAGTTTAAAACAGTTTTTCAAAATACGCGTGCGGAAGTCTTTAAATATTTTTTTTTTTCAACATCTCAACAATTAAAGATAGCGCTGAGTACTAGTTTGTATCCTAAGTACAATCCCGTAATGTACCCAAATTCCAAAAACATCCATTTAGTTTACTGAGTTGGATAGAGTCTCATGCCGATAACGTGTCATCCTCTTAAAGAAAACACATAGCAAAAAAATAAACAAACACCAGAATTTACGTGGTTCGGCAAAATTGCCTACTTCCACGGTGAGTCATTTTTATTATTATAATTCATATTACAAGAATACAATATCTTCTTGTCTCAATACATTCAGAAATATTCACATCCTTCCATATTCTCATATCTGTCAACAAATTTTATCATCAGCCAAATATCACATAAATAAATCATCATATCTGTAATTCATTTATATATATTACAGAATATATCCATCACTTTTTCACAATAAATAATTTTACAGTACATGCATGCTTTATGCATATGACAGATATATGATGCAATGCTCATGCAGTCATACCTGTCATTTTCTCTGTTCTGCTTTTCCTGCAAAACATCAACCATTCACACTGATGGTAACCTTATTTTAGGATTCACCATTTTACCATTTCATCATAACATCATAACAGATGGCTACCTCATTTTTAAGGTACTCAACCATCTTAACCACAACAGCATCCCGCCTTTTTAGGATGTATATCACCCAGTCCCCGCCTTTTTAGGACCTACCGCGATTGTCACTCATTGACAAGAGGATTTACGTACTGTTTTTAGCAAGGGTGATATATTAGTGCACTAACTGTTTCCAGGATCTTTTGTCCATCGGTGGTATCTCAACTCATCGTTTCCACAGTTACAAAAATAATCATAAATGCATATGATTTTCTATGCAATATATCTCACATGTAACTGTGTCTCATGCTAGATGCAATTATTACATGCAATACATATGACATACATCTCATATCAACAATTCATGTATGTCAATTCGTGCATACATTTCATAGTATATCAACTCAACATATATCTCATATCAACAATTATATCAGTGATATACAAATAAATCATTCTGCTCACTCAACTTGAGCCACCACATGTAACTGTGCCACTGTAACACCCCGTACTTCTCCAAGTAACAATATTGTCCGCTCTGCCTGCACGCGTAACATGCGCGCCCATATACGCATATTCACATGACAAGTGTACGGTTTTATTTTCTCAAAACACATTGTTACTATGAGATGTATGGAATTTACTGTTAAGCCCAGTCACTTTCTCATAACATCATCACCACATGTCATATGCCAATTTTATGTGCAATAATTATGGCAATTATCATATGTATGTATTTTATACATAACAATTAACATGCTTCATCATTTTATTCATAATAATAATAGCATGTTATAAACTTTACAAATATCACATGCATATATTAACAGTATATATATATGCCAATATGATTTCCATAACTTGTATTTCCAAGATCTTTCACTAATCATCCTGATTTTATAAAAATCAATTATTCTTGATTTTTAACTATTTTCCAAAGACTCACAATTTGGAAGATAGTTAATTTTCTATCCACATGAATTTTTCTACAAAATAATCCATTATAGGACACTTGTTTGATTTTTGTAGAATTTATCAAATTTTATTAGATTAAAAAATCATACTAGAATAGTCAAAATACAATGAGGTCACATGGTAAGCCTTATGGTGCACCTTCACTATGCTCCATAATATTCTAGGCTCTTTCATTCCTCCCAAACAGCAACTTTTGTACCCATTAATATCAACTTAATTTAATAGGATTTTTAAAAATAATTCCAAGTCAAAATGATATTCACAAGCACTAATTTGCAATCGAGGTTGTATGGTCTACTATGCACCTTCACCACACAGGATTATACATGTCACGTACATGTTACGTCAATATTTTACATCTTTTTGGCCAACTTTGCACACTTATATCTCCTTCGTTACTCATCCGATTTGGATGATTCAAGATGTTATAGAATCTGTGTGATACAAGCTTTCAAAATATCATAGTGGTGTATAACACCTCCCATCCAAACATATTTAAAAATGATGCCAAAGTAGGCTCATTAATAAAATTTCAGATTTTTCGGCAACTTCGGTTCTCAATTTCTCTCACAATTCACATCCAATTGAATTCACATCCAATTGAAGTGATTCAAAGTTCTAAATTCATATAAAATCAATCTATACCATATATGTAAAAATCATAATTTTTCAATAAACTATGAAAATACACCATGTGTCTACCATTAAAGCTTCAAGGAAGCTTTCTCTCTCTAGAAATTCTCATTCACCCATAGGTTTTTTTTTTCCATGATTCTTGTCTCTAAAAATCCATAAATTCAAGCTTTAAAATATACTCAAATTTCAGAATTTTCGGACATATACACAATATACTACAAATTTTCAAAGTTTCAGTATTTCTAAACTTCAGAAAATTATAGAAATTAATCTACTCATCGGAAAATTCCCAAAATTGGTACACATAATTCTGAGTTGACATAGTTGATAGGAAAAATAGTCCCAAAGTTTCAGCTTTTCATTTTCATATAAAATAAAAATCCAAGATTTGAAATCCCCATATATATATATATATCATATATATGTAAGTCATTATTTCATCATTAAATCATACCATATTCAATCTAAAAATTGAAATATAATCAAAATAGAAATACTATCTCACCTCACTAAGCTCGGAATTATACAATTTAATTACCGAGTATTCTGCGTTTGTGCAGCTCCATCTTCCCCTTAGCTTCTCATTTTTCTCTCCTTCTCTTTCTTTTCTTTTCTTCTCTCTTATTTTTCCTTCTCCTCTTCTCCGACTCTCCCCTCTCTTTCTTCTGAGCTCTCTCCTTTTATCTTCCCTTCTCTCCCTCACTCATTGCCCCGACAACTCTCCCTTATCTCTTTCTTTTCTTTCTTCTTTTTCTCACCCTCTCTCTTATCCTGTCTCCCCACTTCCCCCACACTATATATATATATATATACACACCCACACACACATAGAATATATATATATATTTCCTATCTAATCCTCCCCTCCCCCACACTATACACACACACACACACACACACACACACACACACACATACACCCCCCCTCTCTCACTCTTCTCGAATCCCATTCTATCTTCCAAATCAAGACACAAATACTCCCCCCCACTACCCAACAAATTGGGTGGGGTCTCACCTTATATATATATATAAAATCAATCATTCACTCCATTATATTATAATGCATTCCTCCACCACTTGCCGACATAATAATGCATTTCAATTATAATGCATTCATAATACTCTCATGCACCCTTCTCAAAAAGTGTCCACATGGCACACTATGGCCAATAACAAAATTCCATGTGTGCAATAAATAAAATAAAATAAAAATAATTAAGAAAATTTACTATTGAAAATTTCGGGGTCTTACATGTATACTAAAAGACATAATTATAATTCATAAATTCCTCACATAAATATTTTTTTTCATTATATGCATCGTGCCTATCTTTACTAATGAAACTTCTGCCATGTTAGTAATCTTTTCCCTTATATTTTAAATGGTTAATTAAGTTATAAGCAAATTTTATAAATTGAATCTTTTTCTTAAGGTGTGATGATTAGTTGAATGCCCATTTCTCTCTTGAGTTGCCGACCTAATTTATTGCTCTTGTTAAATTATATGTGAAAAACAGAGTATTGGCCCTATTGGGACCCAATAGTCAATAATTTCAACCTAGGAGATTTATATGGTGAAAATGTAGGATTGGTTAGATAGTTTAAAAAATCTAGACCATCTAGTCTTCTATATTATTATTTGGTTCAAATGATTTAAATAGTTTTTAATTACCTAGGTTTTTAATTACCAGTTGGTTCGTTTCAAAATGTTGGCATCGACTGCAAATTTCTTCATTCTCTTTAATGCAATTTTTCATGAGTTGATGTTATGTCTCTTCATCTAATTTGAGGTTCGAGCTTATAAAAAGTGCCCACATCAATACTCATTAATTTGCAAATATTAGAAAAGATTTTAAATGAGTGGGGAGATTAGCTCCATTCGAAAAGTTAATAAGCTAAAGAAAGGTTTGAAATTGTAATTGTAAACTTCGAACAATGACTTTTATGGAATCACTTATAAAGTATTAATATATACAAAAATATTCCTATTAGCACATACGTACTCACTTTCAAATTATCACAAATTTTTTTTTATTACTTATTTAAGAAACTAACAATTGGATTACTGTGATTTTTGGTAGACGTTTGCTTAGTCAAAATCAACAAATATTTAAATGACCGCTAAATCCCTTAAGTGGGCTACATTATCACTCAAATTGTCGAGATCTAATAGCAGTTTAAGTATATATTCCCTGATTTAACCAAAGTCAGTATTTGTTGACTTGATCATTTCTTTATATATATATATGAGTTAGGTTCTGGTGTCACAGGGTTCTTATCCTTGATATGACATGCACGTAGTTTGCAAAACCCAACTTAATATATTTGTCTTAAAAAATTCGAAGAAAGATTGGCTATTCCAATGGTTTTAATATTTGTATAATTTGTAACACCTATGACTGAACTTTCGTAATCTATACAGAACAATGAATCCACGGTATGTCACCGTGTTATGCTATTGGGATGGGGAGACAAAAATGGGGCCCGAAGGCATTCAATATGAGGGTCCTCCGCCTAGAGCACTAAAAGTTTTTGAAAATATCAAGTTGTCTGAGTTAAAGGACCAGATGCATGATATTACAGGGTGGGAAAGACGAGAATACGAAATAGAAATAACTGGTAGATTTCTCGTGGCGAACAACCCCAAAAAGTTCATTCCGTTGCCTCTTATAGACGATCGTTTAATTATTGCTATGTTTAGTATGATCAATGAGGATATGCGAGTTGCTGAGCTTTACTTGGGGAAAAACTTATATGCAGTAGGGTCCCACCGACGCTCTAATATGATAGATTTGGATGTGTGCACAATTGCTCCATCATATGAACAATGCAGTCAATCAAATTATCAATATGGTACAGCCGGTGGGAGTAGCCCTATGCTAGCAGGAGGTGCAGTAAATTTGAATATAATCCCTGAGATAGTAGAGAATGAGGACTTTGATCCTATCTTAGTGAATGCCAGTGCGAACAACAATGTTATCGATGAAGACGAAGATGGGGAGGATATCGAGGAGGGCGGCGATATTGAACTTGATGGGGATGAGGAAGTTGAGGAGGGCGATGGTGGACTTTCAAGTAGCATGTATGAGCAGGCACCTGCTCCACAATTTGATGATCCACTGTATACGAATGATGCTGTTTTTAGCCAATGGCCTGATGAAGATCCACGTTTGGGTTCAGGTGAGAGCTTGTATTTGAGGCGGTGTTATTCCCAGATACATCAGGGGACACAGTTCCTTTGATGTTCCTACCATTGTTGGACGATCTCCAGCGGACGAATCTGTACAGTTGGGGCAGTGCCACGCTTACACATCTATACAGGGCCTTGTGTAGAGCGTGTCAGCTATCAGTGAAGCAGATAGGTGGTAACTTTCTCCTACTGCAGGTATGTGGCTTAACACTATGCATATAAGTTAGCTATATTTGTTACTTAAAATTAATAGTGGATATCTTTTTTTAGCTATGGTCGTGGGAGCGGTTACATATTGGCCGTCCTCAACTACGACGAGGGCAAGGGCCACCTGCGGTGGATGCTGTGTTGGTTGGTGGAGCAGGTGATGAGGTAGAGCCAGAGATAGTCGCTGAGGATGTAGCTGCGCATCTGGATCCAGCAAACAGACCTCCATTAGGAGCTAGGTATATATACTTTGTTTTGAAATGTAAATTGATTTACCATCGAATTTAATGTGTATGTGTTGTGCTAGGTGGCTGCAGTAGAGGACATATGTGGAAAACCCAACTAGGGTCTTAAAGTTCTATCGTAATCAGTTGGATCAACAGGCTGCTCATCAGGTAATATTCACTGTTGTATGTTTATAATTCATACTCTAAAAAAAAGATTTTCATTTTCCAAATAGGCTTCTTGTTTAATCTAAATTTTATATGCTTTCTGAACATCTATAAACAGGTTATCTGGGAACCATATACCAATGCTCGCTTGTTGACAGTTCTACCGATTTGTCTTGAGGGCTAACATTTGTGGAGATCTCGGGTTCCCTTAATATGCTTTGCATTTGTTGAGTTTCATCTCCCTGATAGAGTGATGAGACAGTTTGGGTTGGCTCAGCATATTCCGAACCCATGTGACACTCTAGAGAGGTTGCACGCATTAGATAGACGTGGACGAGGTAACACAGACTGGTTTACTACACACGTCACCCATGTGTTGCTGTGGAATAGTCGAGCGGACCACATTGTTGTACAGCGTACTGATGCTCCAGATGCCACAGATATTTATATGGCATGGTATGGGTCAATCACTCGTCGGAGGAGGATTGGACCTCCGACTCAGCTGCCACCACAGCCACCTCCGATGCAGTATGAGCCATCGGGATCCAGGACTCATGCATTGGTAGGCCATGCACGTGACTATTCGTATGAAACTTATATTTGGATTATAAAATGTATAATTGTATAACAAAACATATCTTCTATATGTTTCAGGTTAACACTATGATCGCCGTTGTCAAACGTTGTGCTACAACGTTGCGTCACAACATTGATGACTATGCACGTTCCGCATTTGAAGAGGTGATGGGTATGTGCACAACTATAATAGATCATGTTGGGGAGCACGATTGTTTGAATAGAGAATTAGCCATGCATGATGTTGCGGATCGAGGCAGAGGTGGTCGAGCAAGGGTTAGAGGTCGTCGAAGTGGTAGACGAGGGGGTGGACGTGTACCTGCAGCTGCAGCACCCGCTGATGATTTCACTGTTGGACCTTCACAACCGACACAGTTAGGCACAGGATCAAGTGCAGGACGTGAGGATGATGATGAACCGTCTCATCGAAATAAGAGAAAGACGGCGAGGAATTGATGTATTTCTAGTATATTATGCGATGTGTGCATCTATATATCTATACTGTGTAAATGTTTAACTATTTCACTTTTAGGACGTTCGGGTTGTAGTTTTAGAACTATTTCATTTATAGAAGATATGGCCATGTGTTATTTTTTATTATATTTAAGCCGTTTAGGGAGGTGGGTGTGCAATATTAGTTGGGATTATGGATTGTGGCTTATCAATGATTTGTGGATTGTTTTGTGATTTGAATGTATCCAAAATTGTATCAGGGATGTATGTATGAAGGAATTATGGTCTAAAGAGGGGGAAATGGCAAAAAAAAAAAAATTTCCTTCTAAAACCGTTGTTTGAAACAGCGGTTTATGTATATTTCAAATAACCGCTGTTTCTAACAGCGGTTTATTAGGTTTGACCGGGTCAGAGGGTCACTCTTTTATATATTTTTGAATGGAGGTCAGAGTTGTATATTTTTTTTTTAAAAGGTCATTTTTAAAAAAAAACTTTTTTTTTATGTTGAATTAATCAGATAGAGCCGTTTTTTGTAATTTTGTTTGTGAGGAAAAGTAAGGGTGACAAGCGTGTGAGCTGAAGAGATTCTGCAATATTGGGGCGTGTTTGGTTGTATACTAAACTTTTTTGAGTTTTTAGTCATTAAATTAGATGAAAGGCAGAAATGGAAGTTTGTTTTTCGAAAATTGATCTTCCTCCAATTCTGTGTGGAAATATCCTGAAGTGGGTCCAAATGTCTCATTATCAAGTATTTACTCTTAGTGTCAACTGGTGCCTTGTTGGTTTCATTTTTTACAACCTCATTCATCATCAATAGTCTTGTTTGATAGTTTAATTTAATTTATTCTTTGGTTTTTTTTCTTTTTTGGAGTACATAAATATTTTCATTTCCCAACAAGAGAAAACAAAACAAAAAGAGGGTATTCATATTTATAAAAAAAAAAAAATTATAGTCTGACCTCCTACATTATCAAATTTTTTTAATTTTGTACCCTTATATATAATATTAATTGTGATGTTTTGACCCCCTAAGCTTCTAATTGATGTCAAATTGTACCCTTCCATCAATTATAAGTACGTTTGTTGGATGCTAAGAAGAGCACGTGAATTATTTTCCCTATATTATGATGAAAATAACCTTGGCAAGGGACCAGATCCTAACCCACCCCTCACCCTACTCAAAAAAGTCCATACATGGTCAAACCTATCAAAAGGACCTACCGCCCAAAAAATACCTCACAAAAACCATTAAAATCTAGGTCTGTCTAAACTAGCTTGACCTAATTAGAGCCCACAGGGACACCAAATCCTACTTATCACTTAAAAATAATCTAAAACCCCAACTTGGCAAGCTGATCGACATGTGCCGTACTAGAGATCGATGACAACATGTAATACTCATTCACATATCCATATAAGGGTCGAGATTAATATAACAAAGTGAAATGAAATATACATGCATTATATCCTAATACGAAATGTATAAATAAAAATAAATCATAATAATGCTAACATATATAGCATATAGCTTGAATCCAAAATAATAATAATCTCGTAATTGTATAGTACGAATATACGTAGACTAGCAGATGCCAATGCAATGCACCTACCTACACCCAAACCATTATGTTTGGGTCGTAGTCAGCAATGCTTGGGCAATCTAATTAGACATGAATCTAGCGACCTTGTAATACCCTCACGAGCCACTGTTCGGAAATTGTGATGATCGAGATGGATTTGTGACTTGGTTTTAAAACGTAAAGTCCAAACATTTTGAGATTATGATTTCTATACTAGTTTTGTGAAACTTTGAGATATTGAAATACTGTTTAATTTAATATTACATGTATTAATATTATTATTGGTAGTTGAGGTTGCACTATTCTTACTGGGCTTTGCCACTCATTCTTGCCTTTTATGCAATAGCCTTTTAGGTTGGCTTTAAGGATTCGCTAGTAGCAAATGCCTCATCCCTCATCTTAAAGTTTAGGGGATTAATATGTAACAATTGATACTATAGGAATACAAAATGAAAAACAATGATAATTCCCTAAATCCATAAACAAATCATATCAAAGCATAGTTCCAAAACAGTAATTTATATCATCAAGTAAAAACATTTCCAGTATAAGTATAAAACATTCCAAATCAAAATGTCTTGAAATACATTTACATGTATCTTATTTCATGAACATGTATATTCCACATATCAAGTTTCCATGTTAGAAAATTAAGAGATAATTTCATAAACCATTTCACAAACATATATCATTATCATTAGAAGAAGGTCACATATTCTTACCTCAAATGCTATGATTCACCAACACTTGTGGCTTCCACAAGCCTTCCAATGCAAGTGCAAAATGCTTTTACATGTTAAGGTCCTTCCCAGGACTCTCCAAATCTGAATAAAAAATAATAATGCGAAAGAAATATAAAAAAGAAATATGACTGAGTATAAAATCCCCAAAACATCATGTACCCTACCTATAAGACCAAAATCCCAAAGTGGCTAAATCAATAGCCATATGACACAAATGACACACTTTTAAGTATGTCTAAAGACTACATATCAACTTTCATAGCCAAATGCTAAACGGTTTGGGAGATATAAGCAAAATAAATGAAGGAGTGCAAAGAAGGGCAATTTGGGTATTTCTAAAATATCTCTCTGTACAAGGAATCAAACTATGAGACGACCAAGGTTATAAACTAGACTTTGAAAGATTTTTGAGCATATGAAGATCACCCAAATCTGAGTTTGGACAAAAAAGATACATGCGATTGAAGTTGGGATTGTGCTCTGTAACACAAATAACCACTATCGATAGTCAACAATTAGAGCCGGCAAAATTAGCCGATACCCATTGACCTGCCCAAACCCATCTAATGTTAATGGATTTGGGTCGTTATATTTTAGTAAATGGGTAGTAATTGGGTCACCCCAATTAAACTCATTTATAACTGGGTTGGATTTGGGTATATCAATGGAGTCCAAAGTTTTTATCTCCTCAATCGAAAATAAGAAAAACCTCAATCTCTCTCATCTTTATCTTCCAAGTGCTAGGTTTTTTTCTCGTCTTCGTCTTCGAAGTGCTAGGATTTAGATCGGGGCAAGGTTTTAGGTTGATCTCTCTCATATTAATTCATCTTCGAAATATTCTATATTTTAGTCAAATTAACAGCACTCCAAAGCATTGTTTTAAAACCCGGACTATTCATCGAACTAGAAAAGTTACCAGGTTAAGGGTCAACCGGTTCAACCGCCAGGACAATCGGTTGAACCGTGACGTCATAAATATAATATTTATTTATTTATTTATTAGAATAAAAGCTGTAAATGATTCAAAATATAATTTTTTTTAAATGTTTGTACAATCAATTCATATATTTGAATTTATGTGCAGTCAACAAAATTGAAAATTGAATATTACTATTGATCAATCTTTATTATATATATTTTTTAAAATGCAATATAAGAATATTGTATTATTAAATTAGGTGATTTGGCTTCTTTTTGTTATTTGGGATTTTTTAAGGCTAATTTGTCATTTTAGCCTTCTTTGCTTTAAGAGATTTTAAAAATATTGGGACTATTTTAGTCATTTTAGCACCTTTTAAAAAAAAAAAACTGGTTGACCGGTTTTTTGACTGTTGAACCGCCGGGTTGAACGGTTTATTTAAAAAACGGATTTTTGTGGGTTAAACCAGCCGGAGAGGGGACCGGTTCCGGGTTGAACCGGCCGGTCCGGTCCAGGTTTAATAACAATGCTCCAAAGGACATAGTTACAATCTCGAAAGATGTTTAAGAAGTTTAAAGTCATATTTCTTCGTATTAAAACAAATTGAAATGTTGTTATAAAGTACACCTTACGCAACTTACGCAACTACCAATTGCAGAACAAAATTTGAATTGCATAACAAAATTTGAAAACCTGACCATTAGATTAGATGAACTACTTATAAATTTCATGTTCACCAAAAATCACAATGATCCAATTGTTTGTTTATGAAAGATGTCACATTGAAAAATTATGACTTTTTTGTTCTTTAAAATGTGACTAGTTTTTTCCGGTTGAAACCGACAGATGGATCGCTGTGAATTTTGGCGAAGATGAAATTCATAAATAGTTTATCTAATCCACTGGTTAGTTTTTCAAAATATGATATACAATTGATCTTATAGAGATTTTCTTACACAACTTTGCGTAAAGTGCATCTTGTAACATATTGTTTAAAACAAAACACTCCCTTAACATCTATCATAATAGGATTTACGTTGGATTCTTTGACGAGTAACATGGTGGGAATCATGCCATTGAGCCTTGACAATTTTTTTTCTATAATAATATAATGATTTTATAATTATTTCTTCGTTATGGATGATTTTATCATTTTGTTTTACAATTTTGATTTAAGATTTGATTCATCTAGCATTTTTCTTTCTATAGTTATGTCTATTGAATAGTAATTTATTACGATTATTAAATCTTACTGTATTTAAAAATTTTCTATAAAAAATAAAATAGAAAAAAATTCTAAGGTGTGGACAGGGCATTGTACAGGATATGGAGTAAATTTAGAAATATTCTTAGGTGTGAATGCACTGTACAGGATATATACTTCTGTGCCATTATAATTCAATAATGCTTTCACTGTATAATTTTTTTTTTTTTAAAAAAAAAAAAAAATGGAAAAAAAGAAATTGGCTACATGCGACATGCGAGTGTGACAAAGAAATGAATATCTAAGGGCAGTTTAGTAATTTGAATGGTAATTTTTGACTTTTGTAGAGTAGCTTCGTTAGGAATCTAAACTGAGTGATGGAAGCCTTTTGACAGCTTTCGAGGGAAAAGGTTTCAGAATAAAATAAGAGCAGTGAAGACTAAGATCATGTGAGTCCCACTCGGCCGCTCCCCCGTCTCTCTCTCTCCATATAAATGATAAATCAATACATATATTATCTTTTTCTTTCTCTCTCCAAATAAAAGTCTTACCCACGCCTGTCCGGGGCTGACTCGTGAACTGACACTACCGAGACTGGGGTTTATCGGAAATCAAAATAAATTGGATTTACACACTTATAGTTTTTGATAATTACACATGTACCTTGCTTTTTACAAATAATTACTTTCACACCTCATATTTTAACTTTTAAGGATAATAATTACAGTAAAAGTCTCTTTCCTAACTGTCATTCACCTGCTTATTGATTCTGCATTAATTTATGCATGGGATAAAAATGGAAGAAATATAAAAATAAGATGCTAGAATTTATTACAGATACACTTTTCAAAAACCTTAAAATATTTTTTTTAAATATAATTATTTATTTATCTTCCCAAATGAATCAACTCATATGTAAAAGTTACAGTAAGCTTAGCTTTTTTGACAAAGTTTGGGTCAAACTTAAAAAACCATTTTAAAATATTCAAAACTTTTAAAAAGATGCAAATTAAAAAAATATATATGTTCGCACAGGAAATCTTCAATATGACAGCCTTGTAATTTGTAATATTTTTTATTGAAGAGGGGCGTATCAGAATAGTTAATCTTACCACTTTTTTAGAAGATTTGCTCGAAAAAAAGCCAAACTGACTTCTAATCAGGCAATTGTGTGAATGGTTCGAATTGCCTCAATGTAGAGGACTTTTAATACTTAGGCAAATTAATGAATCACAATGAAAACAGAATAAAATAGAAATAAAATACATCGAAAAAAACCACATAATCATATTATTACCTCCATTTCTGGCACAACAACTCTACGACTTCTGTTAAAGCTTTTAAATACAAGGAGGTGTTTAGAAGATGGATATTAAAACTAAGTTATCTAAACTAGGTTGAGTTACAGAAGCTAAGTTATGGAATCTGGATATTGAAATACAAGAAATGCGGTAAAGTAAAGTAAAGAAAAGATAAAACACACGTTGGTGTGATTGATGGTTGAGGAACCGGTGGTTGAGGAACCTGTGCTTGATGCCTCGACCTCTATTTATAGACTTCATAGTAACTGTCCTTGAATTCCCATTGGCTACTGTGATGCCATGTGGCTAAATTTGCATTAAAACTGCTCTCCAGATTTTCAACGAATCCTGTTATGCCATGTGGCTAATTTTAAGCCTTGATTACCTCCAGATTTTTCCTTCCAAATTCAAATGTCTGAACTTTAATTGCTCCAATCAGAGAAGCTTTCGAATAACTGCTAAACGATTAACAATAGTTATTTATTTGAATTTCAAAATCCTATTATGCAGGAACTTAGAAGCCATCAAATAATTTGACTTTTCACATAAAAATTGTTTCTTGGCGGTTATATACTCTTATAATATTTAAAACTTTAAAATTAATAATTTCCAGGAAAAAAATTAAATTTATAAGAGATTGCTTTGCCTCGAAGAGGCAAAATCAGTAACCGCTCCTAACAACCGTCTTTCTTCTTCGAGGCAAAAATAAAACTTAAATTCATTTTCCACGTCATTAAATTGCTTTCACGTGGCTTTAATCTATTGGCATGCAAAGATTGAGCGTAAACAATATATGTACTATTTACAAATTTTCAAAAAATTGTTGTTTGATCACCACCACTCATCCATCATTGGCATCATCTCACCCTCCCTCCAATTCCTTGACCGCATCAATTGAAACCACCTTAAAATCAACACATTTCAGACCATCCCAAAATCAAATCAACATATCCCAGAGGGGGATGGAGGGAGTTGTCCAGGTGGTTTTGAAATAAGAAAATTCAATTCGTACTCCCTTTTAGTCATCCCTTATGCATTTGACTAATTTGAAACATGTATTTTGAGAAACCGACCGTTGGATTTGATTTTCTACTTATACTTATCATTAATATAAAAAATCACATTGATCCAATGTCGTTTTTTGCAATTTTGAAAAAAATTGTAAAAAATAATGAAAAAATTGTAAAAAACTGTCACAATCCATTTTTATAAAAACTAACCGTTGGATCAATGTGATTTTTTTTTTTTTGCATTTTTGATATGTATAAGTGGAGCATCAAATCTAACGATCAATTTTTCAAAATAATATATTATTCCAATTAAGTTGGTCAGAATACACGAGAGAAGACGAAAAGATAAGATGAATAGAATTGTTGTTTGCAATAATCATCATCTTTATAAAAAGAATAAAATTTATTCTTTTTATAAATATGATGGATATTTTGTTTTTGAGGCAATTTAAAGAAAAAAAGAATTATAAATGAAAATTAGATAGTCAAAACCAACATAATTTTGAATATTATGAAAGGGTCTATTTAATAATCACGATTATGAAAAAAATCATTTTGATAAAGTTATCTCATTTATTTTCTTTAGTACTAAAATATATATTTTTTAAAAATATATATCTATTTATTTTGAAGAAAAAAAAAAAAAGGAACTATATTTTTTATAAATTTTATTTACCGAAAAGTCAAATAATCTTTTCGCTTTATCCAAAAATCCTCTTTACAAAGTTTTCTCAATTTTCCATTTCCTTTTTTATTTAAGCTTCTGGGCTTCAGAAATGTTTGCGAAATCCTTCCACTCGGCGATCGGAACCGAAGGTAAAGACCAAAATTTATTACTTTTAACAGTTCTATTCGATTCAATCTTATAAATCAGGCTAAAATCTGTTCATTTTTATCATACAGAGACGAAAATCTGAAGAGAATGGGGTTTGCTCAATCTTCTGTTTCATCAAACAATGAATCAAAATTCAATGCGGATAGTGAGAATCAAAATCCCAATTTCCCAACTCCTCCAACCAAATCGATCATTAAGTGAAGTCCATGAAAGCAGCAATCAAATCGAGCACGGAGAATAAGAAATTAATCGAAAATTCAATGAATTCGATGCAAAACGATGTAATACGGAGGCTGAAGAGCATGCTCTCAGCGAGAAATCTGTTTTTAGTTTCTCTCTCTCTCTCTCTCTCTCTCTCTCTCTTCAGAGCTTACAACAATGAGATTATACAGAGAGAAGAGATTTAGTGCCTATAAAAAGGCAATTACGCACACAAAGAAATAAAGGCCGGATTCGCCAGACTTGGTATTTAGCTCCAAATTTGGGTTTCTTTCCATGAAGTGCTTGGTTTGAGTAATCTAACCTCCTCACCCATGTCCAACCAGCTGTTTATTAGAATACATTGATTTAATGAGAAACACATCAGTTTGTTTTTTGGTTTTCATTGAAATTGATTCATTTGTAAAAAAAACCGATTAATTTGAATCAATTTTTGAAAATGATTTTTTAATGAAACTGATGTGTATTTTTATAAAATGGATGCGAAAAATGCATTAATTTTTATAAGCATGCTTCAGTTTTATAAAAAATTATCAGTTTAATGAAAAATGCATCAGTTTATTTTTTGGTTTTCAGGAAACTGATGCATTGTAATTATCCAAAAAAAAAAAAATTGATGCATTGTAAATTGGAATTTTTGGGTATAGTGAAAAAATGATCTGACTTTTTGGATAAAGAGAATTTAAATTAGAATTTTTGGATAATTTTTCGAAAAAAAAAAAAAAAAAATTCCTGTAGGTGTAGTTTACGTTAGAATTCACTGAGAGTAGAGTAGCTGAGCAGGTCAGAAGATCCGCAGACAATTTGTAATTTGTAGGCTTAGGGCCAGATAGCAGTAGGTCACCACGGGGTCCGGGGTGTATATGGTCGGTTAGGAGGAGATCACGTGATTATTGTCTGTGAAGAAGAGATCATGCATGCATGTGTGCAAGAAGATGTCATGACAAATCCGCAGTCAAAGAGAACCAATGCACGTGTGGAGAAGAGATCATGCATGTGTTTGCATGACCTGTTCACGTGATCCACTTCTCATCCATTTTAATTATCAATGAAAGATGACAAATAGAAAGGCTTATTTCTATTTTGGTATCCACTTCTCATTCATTTTCACGTGCACTTCTTTCTCCATGTGTTTGCATGACTTTTCACCCATTTATCTCATCCATTTTAATTATTACTGTTTTCTTTTTCTTTTTCTTTTTCTTTCAGACCAATTGCAATTTATTTTCTCTTTTGTTTTTATTTTTTATTTTTTGATAAACCAATTTATTTACTTTGTCTGATATTGCATAGAAACAATTGAAACAGGCTAAACAGCTTTGCTAATTATTTGTCATTATCAAAGCCATTATTGAATGGAATATGATGCAGTTAAGTTATTTTTCTCTCGTCCCCTTGACGAGGTTTTTTTTTCTCATCCTGGTGTGGGCTTTGCTGGTGTTAATCTTGCTGTGCGTATAAACTGCCTTACTATGGCAGAGGAGTTATCTGTGGATTTAGCGGCCTTTTCATTGACGATTGAAGAAGAAGATCTTTTCATTGCTGATGAGATCAGTAA